>JAECUM010010434.1:0-15084 GCA_016617855.1 Megalonaias nervosa | reverse complement strand
ATTTACTCTCGCGTAAGGACATTTATGGGAGGTGTGATTGGGTCTAGAATTTCCCGCCAGTTTCGTCGGGTAACGCGCTGTCAAGGGCCAATATATTTAAAGTTTTTAATCACGTGCTCTGCCCAGCCAATCGCATTGCTTTCGCACCGACTGCGCGCGGAGGGATTCTCTCTGCTAATGACTTTGGCGTGAGTTGAGCCAATTTCCTTCTGGGGTGCGGACGTGTTTTCTTTGTCTGTAGAAAATTTTCCCACCTCCACCCCAGCATACCTCCCTGTATATAATTGTTATATGCTATCTTGTTGTTAATAATATGTTCGTTTTTTGTTTTTGTTTTTATTTGTTTTCTACATTTGTTCTGTTTAGGCGGTTGCATCCGCAGTAATCTCTTACAATGTTATTCGGCTTCTACAGTCTCGTTCTTTTATACTACCGCTCGTCTCAAGTATTTCATTTGTTAGCACCTTTACTTGATATATTTTGTTCTAACAGTTATATTGCTGTAAATACATAGTTTAGGCTGAGTCTGCTCAGTATATAGCATTCATGTTTTCGGCGGTTGCAGCCTCAAATAATTTCTGTATTATACGCTATGTCTCATTGTTCAATTCTTAGCACGTTTACTCTAAAGCAATACATGATGAAATGCAAACTGTTTGTATTTTGGTTAAGACATCGGGGATGTTTTTAGGTTTTTTATCAGTGAGCAGAAGCACGTTCAGATCCAAGATGTATAGGAAATTTAGCAAGATTTCGATAATCGTTTCAGCATTTTACTGAAGCCTACTTGCACCATAAAGAAACCCCAACCCCACGCCAAAAAAATCACCCAGACCCCCAAAAATCGAACCTAACGAAGTGCTCAAACAGCACAATCGTATAAGCAATTCTGTCTCTAATCATGCATAAATATTTTGTAATCTATACCTCCCGTCAGTGTACAGAGCAGATGAAACCAATATAAGAATATAAATGTGGGAAAAACTAGCAATACAAGCTGATCTAAAGATGATTTTTAATTCTGTAATTGTTTACTATTAACGTTTGAGTCGGTAGCATGACGGAAACGTTCAGCATACCTAGGTGAATCATTTCCAAAAATATGATTTCTTACATTAATAAAGTTCTTTCTCTTGTAGGCATGAGATATTGGTCCATGTCCATGTACTCGACCAGCTTCTCAGATGTTTCCGACAAATCAATCCAATATACTGCACATATCTCCTTGTGAAAATAGTTAATTTTTTGTAGGATATAAAATTATGTAAAGGACGTGTTATTCACAATTTCCATTGACTGAGCTCATGCATTAAATTTTAACTCTATATTTTTCAAATTTATAACATTTATTTTATTGTGAGAAAAAGTTATTTCAATTCGAGTAGTTACTTGGAGTACAGGAAATGTCTTCACCGCCTCGTTCCATGAATTGTAGATTAATCCTCTCAAGCTTTAAATGTAACTGCTTATCTGAACTTGTTCCTTTTCATGCTAAAGGCACGGTTCCTGTTTATTTATTTATTTGTCACACTTTTGTTTTTTTCTTACCAGTAACAATACTTTTTGATGCAATTTGTTGGGTGCTGATATTAAATTCGAATATGATACAACGTAATATAATATATACTGTATCAAAACTTCAGTTTTTGAATGCTTATCACAAGCTTGTTACCTTCTGTTTCAGCATAATTTTTTGAAATTGGTACGACTTAAAAACATTTTATTTTGTAAACAGGAAATATCTGCAATAGAACACAACATTCCACTTGAAAATAGATTGTATTAAATCCATCACATAAAAACTAGTCTTTCAAATCAGTAATGTTTTATTTCAGTTTTGTAGCAGCGTTTCATATTTGGCAGTGTGTTGATTGTTGTTGCCTTTGTTGTTTTTGGTGGTAGTGGTGTTTGATATTTTGCTTTATATTCATTCTTTTTTAAGTTAATTCACTTGAGTTTTCCAATGAATATAAATCCATCCAATGGCTAAAATAAATGATTCATGTACATAAGCTGAAATGTTCGAATATAATGAATAAAGAAAATTAAAACACTCCTCGATAAAAAAACATCACAAAACCATATTTCGGTAGGCATATTGGAACTTGAGCCAATTCCGAATTACCGAGTGCTAAATTGGAAAGTCTATCTACCTTCAAGCAGATTGTGAATCCTATGTGAACTGGAATTCTAATTTTTTTCCTAGTAACATGGGGAATGGGAGATGTGAGGGGCGTCCTGGACTCAAAGTGCATGAGAAAGATGGAAAAATGTCAATACTCATTGTTTATTTAAAAACTACATAAAATTATAAGGTAAATTGTACAATGACTAACTACAGAATGCGTCTCAACTTATATCAGTCATACCGCTCCGATGTCTGCATTGTGGCAGGTTATAGTGATGTCTAGCACTGGGGCATCATGCCGCAGACATGTAGCATGATGTCCTACCCAGTCACATTATCCTGACACAAGGCCGACCAGTCCTAACACTAACCTCTTAATGCTGAGCGCCAAGCGATGCAGCTATTAGTACCATTTTTATACTTCATAAGAGTATATAATTTGTACCTTATCTTCCTTGGTATGAGAATATCAACAGATGTAATTAGGATATTGATGACATTTTAATCACTGGCCGCGTGATTGTACGAGATGCTCGGGGGAATTGTTCTTTAATTGTTCTTTAATGGCGTCCCTGCTTTGCTACACAGAAGAGATTTTATGTCATTTACCCCCGCCCAAACCATCCCCGCCGAAAACATAAGTTTGTGAAGAATTGCGCCGGTTGGACTAACGTGAAGGTGAATACTAAGAAAATTTCCTCTGCCAAAAAAGAAAAAAGAAAATAAGCTCCCTTGTCACCCTTCGCCTGGCGCAGCTGATTTTAATAGAGGCTTTAATTATCAGCTAGCTATTTTAATAAGGGTTTTCCTTTTAAATCTACATTATTTGTTATTTCGTTTTAAAACAATGATATATTTTATTTTTTTCTTTTGATACCTGTAGTGGCAAAATAATATCTGCTTTCTTCTTTGTTACTAAACTTGCTTTTGCAATATACATGTATTTGCGTATTTCTTTACTACACGTGTTTCTATCTTTACTATTTTGCTCTCAACAAATCATCCATGTCAACAGGTTACATTTTCTTCTCTTATATAATAAAACCGTGAACAAGCTTGCTTTTAGAATAGTGATTAAGTTTCAATACAGACATCTGAACTATTAATGTCAAAACATTTTATTAATGATGCTATTAGTTCTTTATGTGCTCTTTAAAGAGTGTGTCTTGTATAAACATATACAGTGATTGTGTTGATCAACAGGGAAAATAACAGCTTGCATGACAGTGAAAAAAATCGGTGTTGCTCGATGTAATTTTAATTGGCTGATATTATCATTTTATGTTGAATCTAGACAAGTATCGCTTATATGATATTTGTAGTGTACAAAATTGTTTGGCAAATTCGCTCACTTTAAGTTTTGTTTAATTTTAGTGTTGTTTATTTGGCTGATTCGAGAATGCCAACTTAAATACTCTGAGACTTTATTGTTAGAGATGTTTTTCATGTTGCCAAAAGCTACGCATGAGTCAAAAAGTTTTGTTTTTTTAAAAAAAAACCAATATGTTATAAATTGTCCATTTGTGATATTTTGGCATAGAGAATTCCTTAGCATTCCTATGACAAGGGTGCATCTCTTTTCTACTTCCAAGAAGTAAACGCCAGATTTGTCTTGTCTCAACTTGTCTTCTATGCCAATATGTCTATTACAAACTCGTTCACTTCTTTTATTTTTCTTTCTCAAAACCTACAGAAGCTTGCATTGCTCACAGTAATATATATCGAACCATGAAGTAGATAAAACAAGGAAAAGATCTGCGACTTGAATATTTAGTGGTTCAAATGTACACTGAATTCGAAAAGAAAATTTTTTATACATCATAAGCCCATACTTACAAAATTCGGAATAGGCGGAGCACCACTCATTGCACGCACAAAAAACCATCAAATCCATGTTTCTCGAAAGCAAATCGAACCTGGAAGATCATGTTTAAGGTGCAGCCGTCTTACTTGGGCATTGCTAGACAACAAATATGACTTATTTCTTACAAGATTTTATTTTAAAAGATATTTATTTAAAAACAGGTATAATTACGGTTTTGAACAAGAAAATTAGAACTGTGCATGTATAGTAGTGATACGTTTAACATTATAGACAAAAACAGAAAATAACAAAGAGTAGTTAAATTTATTTTACTTATATGTTTGAAGCAGACGAATTGAACAGTAGACAAAATGGGAGCAGAAACGTTTGCACAGTAAACAAAGTGATAATTTACACGTTGAGGTAAAAGAGTTGGGAGTAGAATCTTTGTTACGGCAGAGGAATTGATACTGTACAAGTTGAGACATTTTAGATGGGAGTTGACTATTTGTAAATCAACGGGGAATAATCATGATATCTTTATTCTTCATAAAGTTATAACACGCTTATTTCTATCATTGTCTGCCAAGCTGTCCCATTTAAAATTTTACCAAGGATGATATCTGTTCTATCTAATAATAAAACTAATGCATAATAAATGATAACATATGGCAAGCTTTTATACAAAAAAGTCAATATATCTTATATTGCTGATGGACAACTAAATGTTTCCATGTAGACAGAACACTCTAATGCTATCTTTACTGAAACCATCCCATCAATAATTCTTTTTATATTTATTAACATTTCTGTATAATAAATTCGTTGTATCGAAATGAAGTCAGAGATAAAAAATACATTAAGGCACATAAACTAATGTACCATCTGTGGCCCGTTAAGTGGACACTGCAGAGAATTCCTTCTGACCACTATTTTGAAATATACATTGTAATTATATCTGTCTCACTGGCAAGTAAATGTCATATGTGAGGCACTTATAACCCAAAGCACCAGTGTAGAAAAAAACATTTGGGATTTGACATTCAAGATGAGGTCTTCTATGAGAGATTAACACACATTTGTCTTCATCGTAGATGATACCTTTTACAAACTTGCTGCAAAATTGAAAAAATGACTATCCAGGAGAACCTATTGTGGGCACAACGGAGAGGTAAGGTTATTGTTTTATTTAAGACCTGCCATATTCAATACTATAGAATTTTCTTGCTCTGAGATACTGCACAAAGACAACCGATATATTGCCCATATTTTAGAAGCAACATGCGAGAAGTGTTAAACATCGTGAGATTTCATTTACCGTACTTAATCTGAGTTCTTGAATAGTAACTGGCTGACTATTGTATGATTTCATTGTAATAACATTTATTTAATTTAAAGCAGGTACTACTACATTCACACTTCAAAAGAATATCAAAACATAATATATGAGTCCCAGAGTTACTGGAGAAAATAACAAGCCATATTTCGCTCGAATTGATACTAGAGCTAAATAAACTAATGTTTCTCCTTTTATGAACAATGTCTCACCAGGATGGTATAAAGTGTGAATTGATCGGCTTTAAATTAAACTAAAATATCTTTAAAATTCATTCCTAAAACATGAACTCTCTATTTTAAATAGCGGGATTTTTTTAAAAAATATTTACTTACGTTAGAGACAGATTCATCAATTGTTTACTCGTCCTTTAATATAAAGCATCCTATTCAGTCTTAGAATTATCGATACTCTGTACTTCCAATGTTGTAAGAAATTTGAAATACCAAAGTTTTCTATTAATAATAATAATGGATTCTCTGTATATTTTTATTAAAAACTTGGATACACATGATATCCATAACTGTTGACTTCAATAAAGTTCACATAAATTGTAGCTAATACAGTATTTCAGAATTTGTTTTTGTTTTCAAAGATGATTCATCAATTGATTTAGTGACATTTAACAGCTAGGTATCTCTTGATTATATCGATTTGGAAAGTTTCTAAGAGTAAGTCTTCTTTAGATTTAGATGCTTAAAATTAGACCCTGAAAACATTTTTAAAATGGAAGAGCTTGAGTGGGCTTAGTCCCTAGGCCCCACCTGGTTTTCCATCCCACAGTCCTTCACCTTCTTCTTCGCAAACACCCCCCCCACACACACACACACACAAACGATATTTCTGGATCCATCATAGCAAATAGTATTTGTCATTCTAAAAGAACATATTGTTACCCTATAGTACAAAGACTGCAACAACAAAACTTATCTAAGGAATTTTTTACTGACAACGTTAATTTCAGGTTATAGTTTACAGGCCGGACTATCTTCGCTTGTTTCCTTATAGCATCACATGAACACTACATACACTGCAGGTGCCCTGTGTAAAGTGTCCGGGTCAGAAGATTATTGCGAAGTCGACACTTTCTGTGCCAAAGTTTGAACTACAAAAGTAATACATAATAAAATGAGTAGACCAGCAAATGATTATTAAATATCATTCAAAGACGACATAAGTGATACTTTACAAATCCTGATCACACTTTATATTATTTTAATGACACAATTATTAAATATTAAATAATTTTCAGCAAAAATGTGATGCTTTATTAATCAATAACACAATTTTATACCAATTTTATGTCCTTATTATCTTTTTCAGTAATTATTGTGTTGTTGGTTTTAGCGGCTTTTTTCTTCCCAATTGCGACCACAGGCGTTTCTGAGAAAATTGGGGATACATCCACCAAACAGCCACATCCATTCAAAATGATGTCTTCTCTTGTTTCCAGAGCAAACCATATTTCTTTCCATAAATCGATCGAAGGAGGCAATGTGTTAATCTATGAAGAGGACCATGATCATGCTCCACCATTTCTGTATCCCTATCATTTGGACGGGTCTCAATATGTTGATGACACCATGACAACATATAAAGATTCATCTGACCTAATTAGAGATGCCGCTATACGTGGCACGGATAACAAAGGTACTGTACAGTCCATCCTGAAAACTGCTTATATTAAAGGCGAATTTCAAAAAGATCTTGATGCAATTGTTGGCCCACCAAAGGGAAACATTCTGCACAACATGAACGAAACTCAAGTCCGATCAATTGCTCAAGCCATCGGAAACTTAAACTAGATACAAGAACAAACCTTCGAACTACTTGGAAAAACTCTTAATGTTTCTAAGACTTGGAGATGTCCTAAAGATACTCACATAAATCAGCAGTCTCTTGGTGGATGCACCTGTTCCGATGACTGTCCCATTTTTCGGGATTGTTGTGCCGATGCATATGATTCCTTTTTAGATGCAAATAATGTGACACAGATGAGAGACCTCTTACGAGAACCTGAGAGATGGTTCCTCAGTAATCATCTCCCGAATAGAAAATCGAGAGACCTAGTTCGTCTTAGCAAATACGGAACATGCACTCATATCCCTGTTTTTGGTGGATTCAAACACTATGTAGTGATCGACCGATGTCCGGAAAATAAAACCATGAACTGTGATCTTTCTATGAAATGTACCAATTCTTCCAAGCCGAGACATGAATTCCTAGTGTTAGATAAACGTTCGCAAGGCATACAAGTGATCTATAAAAACATGTTTTGTGCATTCTGTCATGGCTTAGAACAAGGAGATTTGATGTTTCTGAAGATACATGCTGACTGTCCGAATAATATGATTAAACTTAACCACTCTTTGGATGATTTGTGGCAGAGATGCAATAAATACTACAAAATTTCGAACATGACAAACAATAAACCCAGGTCCTGCATTACGTACCCATTTAAAGGTTACTGCAAGAATTCTCCCATAGCAGACTTAACACAGCCTTCGACTGATGAGCTGGCTTGTAATGCTTACCTCGAACCTATTGTGCTATCCGACCAGCAAGGCATCTTTCGAAATAAATTCTGTGCTGAGTCATGCAGACTTGTTACATCAAAGAACGCAGTAGCCAGCATAATGGACAAGGTACCTGAAGAAACTCGTGCACCACAGCATATACCATTTGGTCATCTGGTTAAACCATCTCTGAATCTGGCCGTCATTTTTAATTTTAACTTTATATCGGGACTTACTGCTCTGTCTGCGGATGGGAGATCCGTCATTGACTCGGATCCTACTGAAATCTGTGATTTAAACTATGTGTATGACTACGCTTTTGGCACATGCAGGCGATTAGAATGTCCAGTGGGTTCAGTCTTACTCAATAATTCCTGCCACAACGACGCGATATGGAAGGAGATATCGAACAGTATTACCATGCCAGACGATGAGAACGAGTCCATGACTCTGTCGTTAACCGTACTTGCACAACATATGTTTGACTTGAAATCAATATTACATTGCACTTTAGGATATGATCTCGTAAGAAAGTTGTTTATTTTAGAAACATCAAAGCTTACATCTGACAATCTGTATCGTGCTACTGACGTTATGACTCAAGACATTCAGATTGATATAGTTCCTAATATTTCAGAACCTGATATTGTGTCAATATTGCAATTACTATCCGGCCCTGGACTATGTAACAAGGCAGTTATTCAACATTTCTCGGTCTCGAATTATCGCACCATTTCTTCGCTGTGTTGTCACAAACGAAGCAATCTTGAAGAAATCGAAGACGTTGAACTTGAAATCTACAATCATACCTATTATGGTCTGCTACCAAAAAATAATGAAAAAATAAATCTCTTAAAAGCTAGGTTCAACATTACATACATGAGTAATTCTACAGAGCTTATAGCAAATTACTTCGCAATTTGTCGTCTCAATTTCAAACCTGAAACAAAATACATTAGTACTTTGTCGTGTATGACCGTGCGAATCAACGCCTCAGAGTTTGATATACAAAACAACACGGTAGTCATTCGAGGAACAGGATTACTTATAGACACAGAAAACTTTGAATACATTCCAAACACCTCCGATATTCATGTCTGCGCGAATTATTCTGAAATTTTAAAACATTCAATTGAGGGATATTTCATGTCCCAATACATAGATGGAGAGAGCTACAAACTTGTTGCTTTTGTCTGTGCATCTCTATCAGTTGCATTTTTGTTGCTTACAATATTGACCTATTCAATTTCCTCGTACCTAAGGACCATACATGGAAAGACCCTTGTTTCACTCTCTGTCAGTCTGATAGTCGCCGAGGGATTGTCACTAACACAGCATCTTGACAATCCCCCCGTCTGTAAAGCCATAGCTTTCGTGCTCCACACAGCCTGGCTTTCCTCCTTTGGGTGGATGAGTGTCATATCATACGATATGGCAATGACATTCTTTGTTAGAAGCCTTAAAACTTTGAGGAAGAGAAATGAGAAAACGCAATACGCCATATATGTTGGGTTTGCCGTTGGAATACCACTTCTTATAGTAACGGCTAGCTTCACTGTGGATATAATTTACCATGGGGACGTGATAGGTTATGGACAGCATGGGTTTTGTTTCATAACCAAAGGCTTCGCATTTCTTGTAGTTTTTGAAATCCCTTTAGCCATAAGCATATTATTTAACCTTATGTCTTTTGGCCTCACTGTGTACAGAATTTGTAGCGGAAGACGTGCTGCCAAGGGCTTCTCTGAGAGTAATGACAGATGTTTTTGTTTGGTATACCTAAAGCTGGCAATTGTGATCGGGAGCACGTGGGTGTTAGCTTTTATAGCATCTGCGATCGACGTGCCAGCTCTGTGGTATATGCATGCCATTCTCAACGGCCTTCAAGGTGTCTTCTTGTGTTTTTGTTTCGTACTGAATGCACGTCTGTGGAACCGATTTCGGGATAAGCTGATATTTCATACATCCAGCACTGCCACTATTCGCAAGGATTCAGCTTACAATAATGGCAACATATAAACCCGGACTTTATTACGACATAATAAGAACATGAAATATTTCAAAATTTGTCGCCACCAACACTGCTCGCAGTGGAAATGAAGTTTATGTGATCGAGATGCGTGCAATAATCCTTTTCCACTATATGACGACTATTCTGTTGTTACTGGCATTTTGTTTGCACTTTTGATGCGGTGATACATACACACATCTCTGAAAGATATAAGCTATGCTAGATTCGAATGCATTCTGGAGGTAATCTTTCAGGGCAAATTTAAACCGATTAAGAATTTTATTGCACAATTTTCAACAATTATTAGTTAAAAATAGTATGTGTGTTAATGACATGTTTACCAAAATTACCACAATCTTCTTCACAATATTTGATTGATGCAAACACTTGTCACCGTGCTTGAAGAAATCAGAGGCGCTGAGATAAGGAAACCAACTCAAATGAGCGAAAAAACATGAATCGTTCTTGCTTTTAAAACTGTCTATTTAAAATCTCGTCTAATATTAACATCCGTTCTGTCCATTGATGGTAAGTCAAGTTTTCAAAATTTTAGACTTTAAAAAAAAAATGAATTAAATATGCAGAATTGTATTCTTTACGGCATGTTTTTGGTTCTCACAAATTGCAAACATAATAGTTATTTACTTTCGACTAGGCCTGCCTTTTGATAACGTAATCTAGATTTTCACAAGTCTATGAAAATCGCTACTTTGTATCAAAATAAAGACAGATCTCTATAAATACAATGTCTGATTTAATAAATAACTAGCATTCCTCTTGTCGTAAATGCCAGAGATTATTTCTGAATTAAAGATATAATAATCAGCGGTTGGTGTAGTCCCGTTCTGATTTCCGGTGTCAGACAAGAATAAAACTATTCAGATTCTGAAGAACGAATACATGTCTGCCAAGCGATCAACTAGTAACATACCCAAAGTAATTAAAAAGAACGCCCTGTTCATAAACAATTCAGATGGTCGAGTATATTGTTTTAGGTATTCTACCGAGTAAATTAAATGAATCCATAGAGTGCTTTTCACAAGCCTTCCTTGTCCAACTAGAGACAACCTAAAACCAGGCTACGGATGAGTGCTTTGGGTCTCCATTACAAGGGACGGTGTTTTTAAAAACACGTTGTAAACTCGAAAGTTCTTATTTTCAAAAAAAGTCCAACGGAAAGGATTGCTCTAATTACGTTTTTAATAGAATTGATATGTGTTGCAGAAAATATGCATGCAA
Organism: Megalonaias nervosa; assembly: GCA_016617855.1. Taxonomy (NCBI): domain Eukaryota; kingdom Metazoa; phylum Mollusca; class Bivalvia; order Unionida; family Unionidae; genus Megalonaias; species Megalonaias nervosa. Next base: position 4,050 of record JAECUM010010434.1, on the reverse strand, counting down.
TGTAAAGATACCAGTTAAACTTAATTATCTTTTACGGATTTCTCATAGATCCAATTAAACGAATGCATATTTAGCCCAAAGTTATTTCTCTTTCCTCGTTTTAAGACCGAACTCACGTGTCAGTGACGATGAATCAGTAAAAGAAGCTTCCATGAAGAGCATGTTAAGTTCATGAATACATCAACTTCTGTGAGTCTAGATAATCTTGTAACAAGTCGTATGGATGTTTCAACATGAAGAATGTTTATAAAAATTTCCTAAAAGTTAGGTTTACGGATGGCCCAGTGATATATACAGTGAAGCTCATCAAAACCGAAACCTCAAGATACCGGAATCAAGACCGAATTTTGTGTTAGTCCCGAATAATCCTTCAATATCAAAATTGTTTCCACAGTAAACTAAAACCTCTCTTCTCGGAATACCGAACCAAATTTTGATCCCAAATTTTGTTTTTATGCTTAAAAATACTCCATAAAACCGAAACTCAATTGAACTTGGAAATATATTTTCGTTGTTAAATTCCTGACACACGCTGGAACAGATTAATCACGGTTAACATGTCCTGTAATGGTCCGATCTATGAGACAAGGATCCATAAAATGCTTGATACACGCACCGACAGAGATCAGAGCTGACGTTACTCAAATCTGACGTATTTTGCACCATATAAAAGAGTCAGCTTTTAAGGCTCATTAAATGTATTAATAACTAAATGCTTATAGTTAAGCCATTTGAGAAAGACTTCTGATTATCTATTTGTCATTGATGCTATTCGTTTGAATACTAGATCGATAGAACATTGTTTGCTTGTTTTCTTTTTAAATTACAATACCAGCATTTTTATTAAAAAGCCATGTGACCTAGCTTTTGATGCTTTGCCGACGGACACCGACAATGGCGTATTCTAAATGCCAGATTCAGTCCAATAATCCGAGTCCTCCACACAAGCCGGAATAGTTAAAGAAACAAGAAACAACAAAGCTCCATACTTTCTTCAACCAGGCTCTTGAACTGTGAACATTATGAATTATAAGTAGGATTTGAACAATTTGGAGTATAATTCATAATTCAATGGACTTGTAGTTAAGTTATAAAAGTACTGCATGTCATTCCTCAGATGTTTCTTGTGACGAGGACTGTATTTTTATGTGGAGCAACTGTGTATATTCATGTGACAGGATACAATTTTCGGTAGGAACGTATATTGTTCAGCTTATTCGTCATTAAATGCATGTTTTAAAAATAAAAATTAAAACAAAATGCTTTCTTAATTTTACGCACTTTTACAAACACACAGACGCTGTTGCTTTCGTAACTGCATTATATCTTTGTTTATCTGTCTCTCTCTCTCTCTCTCTCTCTCTCTCTCTCTCTCTCTCTCTCTCTCTCTCTCTCTCGTCACATAAGCGCTCAGAAAGAGGTTGTTTTTTTTTCCATCTGCAAAAGCTTCAGTAAACCAAAAACTTCTCAACACCAAAAAACAAATTAAGTCCCAAGTGTTACGACCATGTGGTTTAATTACTTGTGTGTTAAAATTTGAATTCTTTTTATTTCATTTTTGTATCATTATATTTTATTATGATGATGATTATGTTCACAGGATCTGATATTTTTTAAACAAACACCGTGTTTATTTAGAACGTAAATATGACTCTCGGCTTTCGTAAGTTATTTTTTTTGATTGCCGGGTGGATAAACAGCCGGTATAAACGATTGGCCGTGGCCAAGGTCATTTCCTAAGCATACGTGATTACATCATGTACTGCGATTGTTAGATGATGAAATAACCACGCGTTCTTCGTGCGTGTGCATGAAATGGCAGTTTGGTTTGGTTTAAAAACACTTAGGTCCCTGTGAAATAGTCAGAGTCGTTTTTATACCTTGAGAAGAAGGTATTATTTTTCTTGTGTTGGAAAGAGTTTATTTTTCTTTACATCTGTAGAGCTCGAGATGTGTCTTGTTATAGATGACAGCTATAGGAGTTCATCTACTTTTAAATAATAATTTATTTTTCCCTGGAGAACTACACAAGTGGTTTGGGACAAAGACATTCAGTGAAATTCATTCTAAATTGGAATAGTACAGTACAAATTGTGCTTCAAAATGAAATTCTGGACATTTGTGTAAAGACTTCACCTGACGTCATCATCCTCCATCTTGGAACGTCATCAGGATTCGAACCTGGATTCAGTTAAAATTATTTAGTCATAGAACTTGTATTTTTTCAGTACTAGGATAAATGTTTGGATTTTCTTCACAAACCGTAAGTCCTTTTTCATATTTTCACCTTTTCACCGTGTTTTCTAGGGAAATAAATTATTTTTGTTAAAACTTACAAAGCTTGTTGTCTTCACTCTTTTCTTTTGTTACTTTTGAACGAGCCGATACGTAACACCAAGAGTTTTCGGATTTTAGGGGTTTCAATTCGTCTATGTTTTCGCTTATACCCGTATCCATGCAAGGATTTAATGCCATAATTTGTTTTATTCACTAGAGGCTAGAATGTATATTTATCTGTTGTAAACCTTTATTTCAAATTATGTGAAATGTTGTCTCTACTGTTTCATCGATTTGTCTCCTTCGGCAATGGTAATTTGTTTCATAGCGATGTATTTAACTAGTTATCTATCAGCCTAGTGTGGGGCTTGGAGGGACTGATATGACACGTGATAATATATTATATATCCCCCAGCTGCTATGGCACTTTCGTTGCCCGAATCGAGTAAACAATAAAACAAAATATGAAGTTAATGGATGGATCTGAGCGAAGATATTTAATATAACTACACGGCCCCCATGTAAAATATTATAGGACTAAATAATCATGGTTGGGTATTTATCGATGTGTAAATTTTACCCAATCACTCACAAAGTAAATGAAGTCCGAAGGACTTTATGCAAACTTTGTGAGTGATTAGGTAAAATTTACACATCGATAAATACCCAACCATGATCATTTAATCCTTATAATTCCAATTTACTTCCTTTCTAACATCAGATCAGCAGATTTAATCAACAAAACATTCACTTTTATGTACATCGAAGTTTTCTTTCATAAGCCTCTTAACTGCGATATAGCACTATCTTCGCTAGCTAAGATTGATCGATTCTTTTATACAGTGATACGGGGTAGAATGTCATAGCGGGTCATGCCAGTTATATATTGTTATGATCATTATTTTAAAATATAAACAATGGTTGTTGCGGTTAAACCAGAAATATTCCTTTTTTTTTTTTTCAAAAATTACGCTTGCGGATGGCACGTGCTGTTATAGCAACTTCGTTGTTACTTTCTACTCATTTCGGTCTTTCAAAAGAAAATTTGTGTCCAATTTTTAGTGCTATCCCTTGGTTGAATATGACCCTGACCTTTGATAACCGCTGCTGTAACATGTTGTCGAGATGAAATGCAATAATTTCGGAAGATTGGCTTCTAACGCCTGCCATATGCTTTCTTCGGCGAAAGGGGTGAGTGTTGGAGTGCAGGAAGGTCCATGCAATTACATTGTCTTAACTTCTAATGGTCCATTTTAATCTGTGACTTGTCATTTTTGATCGGAAATCACATGAGTGGATGGGTGGGAGCTTGTTGTTGTTATTATTAGGGTGTAAGGCGTTGATACAGATAAAACTTCACATTAAATGATCTTGAAACAGGGAACCAAAAGTAGTCCGCGGAATTTATCGACGTGTAAAAAATTCCAGATCAGTATCACGTGACCGTTTACATCCAATCAAATCGCACAAAACGCATTCAATTCATAAAAATTGGAATTATATCAATTTAATCAATTACATAAACTAAATAAAATTGAATATGACATTCAAATGATATGGATTCTCTTAGAAATATAGTTACAAATTTAATGCGAAAGCAATCAGCCGTTATGTTATACCGATATAATGATTTCGTCATATAAATGAGTGAATGATCAAACTCAAATTGCCTGCATGTCAGCATAATCTGATTTCTTCCGGTCCTTTCCAGATCACTGTTGGTGACAGCTCTCTCTCTCTCTCTCTCTCTCTCTCTCTCTCTCTCTCTCTCTC
>JAECUM010010433.1:0-49387 GCA_016617855.1 Megalonaias nervosa | reverse complement strand
AAAAAAAACAGTAAGAGCACGGTTGCTCATGAAGGACAACGACAGTTAGTGCAATCTATTTTCAGAATGAGCTCTCAAGCTTTTGTCTCGCCTTCAGAGCATAGGCGATACACAGAGGCCACATTTTGGAAAGCCTTGTTGTTCTTACAGCTGTTGTTATTGCTGCTGCTACTGCTGTTATATGCGTCAACATTAACTTTTTTACATAGAGTGCAAGTGCTCTGCCTCGTCTTCATTTTCAGTCATAAAATTTCAAGCGTTTTGTCATCCTGGAGGGCTCTACCCTACACGGATAAAAGCAGGTCATGGTGACCCACTTTATACACCGAAGATTATGATAGCTTTTGCACTTGGCACAGTTCCTCTTACAGACTTGTAAAAGGTATAAAAGTAGGTCATTATGACACTTTTCGTTATCTAGCCTTGTACGTTAATTGTTTGCATTTTACTCAGCTTCTCTAAGATAGTTGTTTGTACAACTATGAACCTTGATGGGTATATTCGTCATGGAGGGCACTATTCACCGTGGACACAATTAGGTCACTATGAACTATTTTTGATGCTTCAGTTATTACGTTGAGTGCTCAAGATTATCTTTCTTCGCTGAGACCGTTATTCCTATTGAAGGGCACTACACACCAGGTAAGTTTTTGAATTTAGGTTGGTTTATGGATATTTTTGTGTATACAGTCACAACCTTTGATGTGTGTATTTATATTAGGAGTGTTAATCTCTCCGATGACCTACTGTAGGAGTCTGAATAGTCACTATCAAGAATAGGAGGGACTTTTATGCAGACATGTACGATTATAGTAAACAGCGTGTCATCAAATCTGTGAAGAAAAGTCTCTGTTAGACTGGGTCAGCTGGTTCGTACAGTTCACTTATTTAGCTTCTTCGAGGATTTCATACTTTAGATATAAAGTCAGACTCTAAAAATCACATATCTGCCTACATAAAATGTTCACGTAGGAATCGTTATGAATTGATGCATAAACCGTCATTGGTAACGGATATTGTCAATACGTTGTCCATTCCTACGCCTTATCGACCAAATCGGCGCTTCAGTCAAACTAGTTTTGTGTATTATCAGTCCGTTTTGGAAAAAAATTAAGGCATCATGGTAGATGTTTATTAATTTTGAGCTCAATCTTTAAACAATAAATTCCTTTAATTTTCAGCATCTTTAGTTCCAACAACTTTATTTCTTGTTTCTCTTGACTTCCTCTGTTACTAAATTACAACTGCTATTTACAGAATGAATCAAACGTTTTCCTTTCAACTAGTCATTGATAGTACGGAAATGAATACCATCACTTTATGTGTGTCAAAAAATACAAGGTAATCAGACGTTTTGCTCTTATTGTTGGCACAATTCACAAATGTCTCTTGAATTTTAGTCTGTTCCATATGCCGTTTATATTTCCTGCAGACATTGACGAATGTGCCAGCAGTCCATGTAAACATAGAGGCACGTGTTTTGACAAAATAAATGAATTTACCTGTGATTGTCTACAAGGTTACACAGGTATCCAGTGCGAGACAGGTAAATATTACTGTTTTATAAAATATGTTTATGGATATGTACAGCGATACAATATATACATTTTGTCATAAGGATAAATTCCAAAAACAATATTGGATTCTAAATTAAATTGTTTTTCATAAAAGTATATTATCGTTTGCTTATAAAATATCCAGTCATGAAAATGTTGGAACTAAATATATGTCCAAGATGACCCCAAACGTTCATATTGAATGGTACCCAAAATACTTAATAAGGCTGCATGTTTCCATAATAATAGTGTATAATTTAAATCGAGCTTTCGAGTCATGTAACCACTAAAATGTGTGTCTTCTTAAGTTGACTTCGGTCTTTCGAGTCACGTAACGATTAAACTGTGTAGGTTCTTAAGTTGACTTTGATCTTAAGAGGTAAGTACATTGGAGGTTACAAAGGGAAGAAAGATTCAGCAGTAACTGTTTTTAGACTTTGATCCTCATCCCAGACCTAGAATGAATTGTCTTATGTGAAAAGTATGTAATCTAATACTTGCACTAAGGAGCGAAAAGCATATTTCATGGTATGGGTGTGTTATACGAAAGTCTTTCTAACTCTGTGTATAGTGTTTTATGTAATTAGTTATTTGGATTGTGGTTTCATAATTTTGACATGAAGGGAGACTCCAGTATAGCATCTGTCTGTCAACATACAATTTTCAAGATAACAGTGGTTATCTAACGCACACTAATAATCTTACCGATTATTCCTACACCAAACTGAGACCAATGTATTAGTGAAACCGCACTCTCTAGATGTTACTAATACTGCCACTGCTGGTACTACTACTACTACTACTACTACTGATACTGCTGGTACTACTACAATGTTTGATGGACCTCTACCATTATTACCGCTATTTCTAGTGTCAAACAAATAATTTCTTTCTAGCTCACCAACGCCAAGTAGAGAACAGTTATTATAATGCCCATGGAGTCAGCGTTGGTCTGGGCAACGGCACGTTACAGAGGTCAGACCTCCAATGATTCCCTATCATATAAGTAGACGCATCTCAGAAAATAAAAGGATTCTTTCCCAAACCTTATCAACCGTAAATTAAAGGTTTGAAAGCGGTGACAATTTGTATTGTGTTGGTGTTAGGTAAGGTGCGGTTTTGGTACCAAATGCTGTAAAAAGAACAACAAAGTAATAAATTAATTTACCACATCTTCCTTAATTATAGGCATTTTTCAAAACAGTACAAAATATTTCTAAAACAAGATAATTTTCATCTGCAATTATGTTTGAAATGGAAAAGCAATGATTAATCTAATTGTTACATTTAAAAAAAAAAAAAGAAACAATTTTTTAAATTGTAGCAACTTTTTAAAGGTAGGGTTTCACCCAAGGGCCGGAAATACGATATTTCATAATGATTTTGACAACAAAATACAATATACGTGTTCAAAAGGATATACACTAAAGAGTACAGGTGTACACACTGAATGGCAAATGTGCACATACAAGGAGGTGCAAGTGTATGAGTTAAAGGTGTACACAGTAAAGGTAGAGGTGTACACAGCAAAGGTATAGGTGTACATAGTAACGGTATAGGTGTACACAGACAAGAGTATTGGTATACACGCTAAAGAAAAACTGTTAAGTCTTAAGTACCATTTTTTATATAAGATACTTAGATATTTTCAAATATAATAGAACACTAAAACCACACATGTTTATGCCACCAGGTTAGTACGTAACACCAAATCAGATTTTATGTCATATATTACACGTTTTGGCCCTTACCTATTCACACCTTGTCATCATTATTGTCCGCTTTTGCTAATAACTGGAACAGTATAAACACGCCATGCCGTAACATAAGAACATAAAATAAAACCACATCACTTCACACAAAACAACACAACAACAAGACACAGTTTATAAAGCATTAGAAAAAGAAATTTTAAATATGTGTTTTGGGTTATATCAACAAGAAACTACGTTCTTTACAAGATCAATAGGTTTATCTGTAATTATTAACATGCAATCACAAGGACACGTTTCAAGATAGGAAATATTTTAAGGTAGAGATATTTAGAAAACTGGATATTAATGACGGTTTTTGCAATCATGTTTATTGGGCTGTTTTTATATGAGAGCAACATTGTACGTTTAATATATCTAGTTCACTGTACATTGGATATATCTAATACATTGTACAATTGATATATCTAGTATTGTAATGTTTGTCATTCTGTATAATGAATGAGTTTTAAGATCAGACCTTGACAGTTTCACATGTGCATGGAACATTAAAAATAAAAGTTACAACAAGCACGATCTACAAATACAAATAGCTGTCAAAGAATCACGACATGTTGTGGTTATTGCTCCCGTCTATATATATATATATATATACTATATATATATATATATATATATATATATATATATATATATATATATATATGCGTGTATGTATATCAAATCAATTCTGCGATAACAATAGCAAACGTTTCAACAGTTCATGGCACATGATCGCAAGCTGATTGCGAGACATCAGTTCTCTCACTCATTTGGAACCTTCTCAATAGTATCCTTATTCGTCCTGTTCTTGTACTTGTATTTGCTATTGCTTGTTCTCTTTTTTCTGGTGCTAATACTTACTCCATTACAGGGGAGAGTAGCAATAAATTATAAGTATCGTTACCCTTATTGTTGCTGCTAATACTTGCATGAATTCACCTTTTTCATGGTTGTCTGAATCCAGAAAATGCTACACAATTCAGGTATTGACTATTTCATAATCCTTTTCATATAATGTACTAGATTTAGATGAATGTATCAGCAGTCCTTGCTTACATGGTGGGATGTGTGTGGACCAGTTAAATGGATATTTCTGCACGTGCCTGGATGGATACACAGCATCAAGGTGTGAAACAGGTATGTTGATTCCCAATGTGATGGGAACATTCCAGTGACATAGTCCCAAAATCATGTATGTAATGTATCCAAGTAGGTAGGTAGGTAGGTATTTAGTTGAATTCTAAATAGCATCTCAAAAAGTAGAAAGACGTGTTAATATTAATGTGTCTTTCTAAATGTCTTCTCATTGGCAGGGTTATTAGAACAGCAGGTTTTCAGTGATTTATGAGCTTCTTTTTTTTTTGGTGGGGGTGGGGGGGATAAAGAGTGTCCCAAAACGATTTAACGATTGTTTTAATCGTATTTGAAAAAGTGTTTGTAATGTGATGTTTGTAAGAATTAGCAATTAAAGGAGTGGATAAACAAGAGACAATAATAGACACACCAATCCGACCATGATATAGATGTTGTAAATATTTATCTATAATTTTTCAGGTAACATTTATTTTCGAGTACTATCATTTGCAGATAATTCTAACAAGTTGGTCAAATATGTTAACGTCAGTATGTATTTATGTCCATTTGTGTCTGTTTTCAATATTTTGTCATTTTAATTCTGGCACTAAGAGTTACAAGTTTCAGTCCTAAAGCAGATATAAACAAATGATGTCCATGTTGTGTAATCCTTCATCATTAGTGCGTCCCATTTTACTCTCTCTCTCTCTCTCTCTCTCTCTCTCTCTCTCGTTTTTGTTTATTTATTTATTTTATTTCATTTATTTATTTATTTATTTATTTATTGTTTTTGTTTTGTTTTGTTTGTGTTTTTCATTGAAGTGACAATTCAAGAATCTGCATGCCATCTACTTTTAAGTCAGGGAGAATTTTTAGTTCCTAGTTAGAAATATTTGTGTATATTGACCCTGTTAAAATTATTAACAAAGTCTCTATTATTTCTTACCAATGTTTTCTAAATATTTGTGCCTAAAATAAATATTCAAACAATCAATTATATATTTTCTTTCAAGATATCGATGAATGCAGAAGCAATCCGTGTGTGAACGGAGGTAGATGTATCGATATTGTTAACGGTTTCAGCTGTGATTGTATTCGCATCTTCTTTGGACACTTTTGTGAAATCTGTAAGTGTCCTCACCTCTTTTCTAATAAATTTGCTTTCCATTTTGCATGTATTTACACTCTAAGTCCTGAACATAACAATTGTATTCCCTTATTGTTGATAATATCTTTCATTTGCCTACGATCACTACTACATAAAAATCGTAAACCGCAGAATATGTCAATATTGAATGCAGAACATTCACAAAACATGTAGAAAACCATGGGCAAAAAATAATTTGTTCAAGTTCTGGGGTTTATTTAATTAACGCAATCGAAGCTATGTCTACATGTAAACGTGTGTGGTAATTTACTGTAATTTCTGAACTTTAAATATTCTAATTTTGAACGATGATAGCAGCAGCCACCATTTAGTTGCATATATTTGTATTATGTCTCAATATAGGAAAAAAAAATCATATTAAACGTTTAAATGTATACCTTATGGCATCAAACTTATCAAATTCTACTTAACCAGTGCCAAATTTGCTTCAGTCTGCGACTAATTTTAACATTTTATCAAACGTTTACATAGAAAAGAGTCTGAAACTCTTTTGAACTGGTCCTCTGCAATTTGGTCGAATAGATCAGTAAATGCGATTCAAAGTTGACACGCACAAATTATCGTTGTGCAGCTGAGGTACACAACAACGTGTTGCGGTTGATTGTGCTAAGCTCGCTTTAAGGCGATCTCATGTTGTTTAGTTTTTGTTGGGCAGTTAGAGTAAACCTTCTTGCCTATGGACACAGCTATGCAGCACACTCGGCCTGGTCTGGGAATCGATCTCGGTAACCTGGAGTAGGAGTCCAGCACGATAACCAGTGAACTAAGGTGCCTCTTTGCATAATCAAATGTCTGCATGCGGATTATCTGGAGCAAATGGGACCTTATATTATTGGATTAAATGGCCAAGGTTTGGTATCTCATCTCTTAGTCATTAGGTAATTTACACCTTGAGTGATTAGGTAATTTACACTTTAAGTGATTAGGTAATTTACTCATTGAATAATTTGGTAATAAACATTTTGAAATTCATCTAGATCAGGCTTGGACATCTTCGTCTAAGGAGCGGGCCGGATAAATGATTTTTAAAGCCTCACAATATAATGTAAATTAACGGATAAAACCAGGTTACGAGCCGTATTTCGCCCACCCTGATCTCGATCCTCAAATTCAGTCTGTTTATGTATTTGTTTTAAGTAGGAATCCCCAGCGTTGTGAACCAACAATAGTGTTAATGCACACAGTAGCATGGCGAGTTTGAAAACAATAGTGCTAACTATACACAGTAGCATGGCGATTTCGAAAACAATTGTATTAACCGCAAACAATAGTAACCCGATTTTGAAAACAATAGTATTAACTAGACACATTAGCATAGCGATTTTGAAAACCATAGTATTAACTATACACAATAGCATAGCGATTTTGAAAACAATAGTATTAACTACACATCAGCATGGCTATTTTGAAAACAATAGTATTAAGTACACACTGGAGCATGGCGACTTTGTGTAGCAGTAGTAACTACACCAAGTAACATAACGATTTTGGAAAGAATAGTATTAACTACACACAGTATCATGGCGACTTTGAAAACAGTGCCCAGTTTTGTGTCTATGTTGGGCAGTGATAGTAAACATTCCTCCATAGGGCCACAGCTATGCAGCACACTCGGCCTAGTCTGGCAGCGTGAAAAGTATTCATACACTTGTTCAAGTTTTTCTTTATGTTCGATACACCATTGTAAGTAACACGGTTTTCAAGTGCGGAATGACAATCAGGCAAGAAGTTGTTTAGTGCCACTAAGGCTCTCAGAGCCAGTTGTTTGGTTAACACTGGTATGACTCTTTGAAGCTGAACGTGCAACAGTGACCATACTCGCATAGTGTCATCACGGCACATATGCAGTAAGGGATGATATTAAACGCCATGTCGTGCTGACTAATACTGTTGATGGGCACTACTGGAATCCCCTGAATTATCCTCCACACCGTACTTTAATTCCTTGCTCTTATGTTATACCATATAGTGTACTAAACTGACGCTTTCCAACTCACATTCATATAACATGAATAAGGCACAAATATTCATATGAATATACGAGTTAACGTGGGTGGGAATGAACGTAAGCTAATGTTTTTTGTTTTGAGTTTAATGCCATTTCTTAGCACAGGATAGGCTATACATGGCGGTCGGTATAAATGGTGGAGGAAGAACCCCGGGAAAACCCCGGTAAGAACCACTGACACACGGGAATCTACTGGCAAGCTTTCACACATAACCACATTAGCTGAGCCTGAGACTCGAACCCATGCTGACAGATGTAAGATGTCGGTGATCGGTAAAGTGCTTTAGACCACTCGGTCATCCGGGGCCTTAAACAACTCGGTCACACGGGGCCTTAGACAACTCAGCCACCCGAGCCCTTATACCACTCGGCCACCTGGGTTTTTTAGTCCACTCGGCCATCCGAGACCTCAAAATATAAGTAACATGCAAATGAATGTCTAATTTTATGACGCTGTTAATAGAACTAATGATAAATAGAAATGGATGAACTGATGACTGACAATTCATCATTAAAAATGAATGGCTGACAATTCATCATTTAAAGTGAATATGGCTGACAATTCATCATTTAAAGTGAGTAAGCGTGCAAATGTATTCTAAAATACAAATGTTTAAAAACAATTGAGTCTATTGCAATCATTTCTACAAAATTAACAGTGTAGAGAAACTGCCTCGGAACTAGTTCGTTGACTCGTACTCGTAGTCATACAGACAGGGTATTTAAAAAAAAATAATATATCAAAGATTTAATTTTCTGATTATGATAGTAGTTACTAAGTTTGTATTTTATATTTCCATTGCATCACTGATGAAAAGGACATAAACCAAACCCTTCTCTCTCTCTCTCTCTCTCTCTCTCTCTCTCTCCTTAAAGTTTCAGATACTGATGTGAAAAATATATGACCAATACATACATAGTTGCAAATTTTGAGTTTCACATACATATACTGCATTGTTCATGAGCATGGTGATTTTGTAAACGGTGAATATATATATATGGCTAATCGCACATTGTATCACCATAAATATGTTAAGTCACACTTTTTATAACGCTTAAATAAGATTTTCACCTTGGCTTAATTTAATAATTTTTATGATATTTGTTCGCTTATATGGTACTTATCTCATAAATGGCACTGCATCCAGCTACCTTTACATTTTCAGATATTTTACCTGTTGCCTTTGGTTGCATCGCCGTTGTCTGTATGATTGTCGTCATATACATGGCGGCAAGATATAAAAGAAAAAGAAGAATCGAAGCGGATGTCTTCCTATTTCCCATTGTTGCTGACGGGGTTCCCAATGTGAAATTTGTTCCTTTAAAAGACGTCGCCCGAAGAAATGCAAATCAATGAAAAAGAATAATTTGTCTTATAAAAAACAACTTAGATAATTGCAGACAATTATGTATCGATGTATGTATCTATATCTCAATGAAGAATACTGATCGATACTGTACATGTCATATGCATCGTCTTGTAAACTCTTAAAACTTTCAGTGGATAGTAGATATTTTCTTTTCCTATATTAATAAGGGACATATTTCAACGTGTGGTACAAAAAACACATAATATTCTAATGAATAGCGAAGCCATGAGTTAAAAATACGCTGGGGTCTTTTTGTTTTGTTTTGTTTGGGGGTTTTATACTACAAGAAGAAATATATCCGGTATATGCACAGGGAAAGAACATTTTTCTCTTTGTTATTATTAAAATTATTATGCTCCTGAATCGAAGCTTTGAATATTAAACTCACTCGTCATCACACGACCCCTACCCCTACTCTTGCAACAATTCTCCTCATTTTCATGGACTGATTTTATAAATATCATCAACTTTAGAGAGCGTTAGGATATCATGTTGTAAATTAAATTTTGCATCTTTTGTAAACTCTGTGTGTGTGTGTGTGTGTGTGTGTGTGTGTGTGTGTGTGATTTGGATTTTTAACGTACCTTTAACAATTTTTCAGTCATATCGCTGCGAACTGTGCAGTGTGACAGTTTATAGTGATGTCTAGCACTGGGGCATCATGTTGCAGACATATACCATGATGTCCCACACAGTCACATTATCCTGACACCAAGTCGACCATTCCTAACACTCTTAATGCTGAGCGCCAAGCGAGGCAGGTGCAGGTACCATTTTCACAAGTCTTTGGTATGACTCAGCCGGGGTTCGAACTCGCAACCTCTCGTATCCTAGGTTGGCGTTCTAACCACTAGACTATTGGAACATATGTGACCACATGTCAGCAATGTATCACATCGGGTTTAATATTATTGTCGGTGTCGTAAGGGTAAATACTTCGTAGAAACGCGAACGGCGTAGAGTCAAATTTCTTCACAAAACAATTAAGTAATGTCCATGTCAGTAAGGTAATGCAGTTTACATTTATTTGTTCTCACCGTAACGTACTTGTTTTCTATTGGTGTAAGGATAACTTCTGTAGGAACACACAATCAAGCTACCTTTACATTTTTACAGTCGCAGGGGTGGCAGGAAATCTTGTATTTTCGCATGTGACAATATAAGCATATATTTTTCAGATATGAAAATACAAGAATGAAGAAAATATGAAAGCAGTTTCGCCAATAATTTTCTATACTTTATTCTTACTTGTGTAATAAAGTTCAATACTGCACTATATGTAACGATTTAACATATTCTTCTGTGATTAGTAACTGAAACCAAAATAATTCGGCCAATGTCGATTAGACGTTTTTGACTTATCTGCTGTTAAAACTGAAACGCATAAGTTCCCTTATTTGAGGTAGTTTCGATTCATTTTTCACAGCCATTTACGAAATGCACTTGTGTTTTAGTAGTAGTGTATTTAGATGAAGGCTACACAGCCCAACCCCAACTCATATATGAAGGATCTTTGTCCTCTAGACCCCAAATGGCAACCAGTTCCGGACTGTTACAATCAAGTTCGCGATAATCCCATTTCACCCTCTCAATCCCATTTCACCCTCTCTTACAACTAAAATCATGGATTGACCTCAGCATTCGAAAAAAATATATTGTGACCCCTAGAGTAAGACTAAATACATTTTATTATACTTTTTTTAAAATGTTATTTTACTTTATTTTCTGGGCCTCGGGTAGCTAAGTAGTTTAAGGAATTCGCCTTTACTGGTCTCTCGCACGTCTCACCCTTGTCTGCGTGGATTCGAGTCTCAGGCTCGGTTATCGTGCGTATGTGAGAAAGGTAGAAGCTGCGCGTGGTTCTTCCGTGGGCTTTCACGGATTCATCCTCCTTTGTTATACTGGCCGCCAAGTATAGTAAATCATGTGCTGAAAAATGGCATTAAACCCACAACGACAACAACAACGACGACGACTTTATTTTCAATAAACGATATTACGATTATATTTGTATTTCCAACCACTGACCTAAGCTTTCCCAAAATCGTTGGTGTTCCTTGAAACACGCGTGCTTGTTGTTTTTATATATTGTTTTATCTCAATGGAATGTGATTTTCTAGTCAAATGAAGAAAAGTGCGAACTAATTTCACTAAAGCAAAGAGAAGAAATGAAACTAAATATAATCTTAATATTACAGAAAATGAAACATGCACGAAAATATGAACGAATTGCAGCCGAAAATGAACGTAAAGGAAGCGAATACGAACACAAACGAAGTATTAGTGCCTTAAATAGGTGTTGGAATGTGGTTTGACAGTAATTTATGATTACTTATTGTGTAATCTGACAAGTATTAATGACTACTTTCTGTGTAATCTCACAGTAATTTATCATTACTTACTATGAGTTATTAACAAGTATTGTGAAATATCAAAATCAATTCGCTGATTAATGCAAGTTAGTTTACTATAAAATAAGTTTCCCGGTCACAGCAGCATGCACATATGGGCGCCCGCACATAGGGGTAAAGGGAGTGGCGGTGGCAATTGTCTACATCCGTAAAACTTGATAGCTGACCACAACATGTTTGCCCAGCTCAAAATATACAAAATTCTGCTCGCGTCCCTGCATGGACCTGAGTGTCCATTTTCGGAGTGCGTGTCTAGCTAGGGTCATAAGTACATGTCCATTGTTCAAATGCGTGTATAGCTAGAGTCATAAGTACATATCCATTGTCCGGATGCATGTCTTGCTAGGGACATAAGTACATGTCCATTGTCCGAATGCGTGTCTAGCTAGTGTCATAAGTACATATCCGTTGTCCGAGTGTCTTGCTAGGGACATAAGTACATGTCCATTGCTTAATCGCTTTAAAAATGAATTTCATGAGTATGTATATAAGTGAGAAGTCAAAGAAATAAAGAAAGAGAAAAATATTATGAGAGGAGACATACTAAGTTTTCAGCTCTTATTTAAAAATATACGTTCACTTTGCAATTAACTTGGTTTGGTTTTGGCTTGGATTTTTTTAAATGTAGCTTTAACAATTTTTTCAGTCATATCGCTACGATGTCTGCAGTGTGGCAGTTCATAGTGATGTCTAGCATCATGCCGCATACATGTAGCATGATGTCCCACCTACTCACATTATCCTGACACCAGGCCTACCAGTCCTAACACTAACCTCTTAATGCTGAGCTCCAAGCGAGGCAGCTGTTAGTACCATTTTTGTAAGTCTTTGGTATGACTCGGCCGGGGATCGTACCCACGACCTCCCGCATCCGAGGCGGACGCTCTAACCACTAGGCCACCGGAACGGTGTATAATTGATGTTAATTATTGTCAGTTATCATTTTTTCTTGGGATGTTTTGACAGGTTAAATTGTAGAACTTATGACAAATTGCTATTTATTTCTAACCAAGCAAATAAATGTAACATAAAAATGCATGGTCTGCCATTATTATTTAATATACCTTGTTTTAAATTAATTTGAAGCACCCCCACATAAAAAAAAATTTAAAAAATGTGCACACTGATTTCCTAACATTTTTCATGTTGATAATAGAATTTACATTAATAAGGATGTTACCAAGTGTAATTATAACCCATTCCTAGTAAAGAAATATGATTTTTACTTGTTCTATTTCCTGGGACATCACATGATGAAGCAATCTGGATGGTGTGCGAGTCTCGGATCGGAATACTACATTTTGCGGTAACCCTGATACACGAGTCTGGAGGCAAGCCGGATGATATGCGAGTCTCAAGTCAATACAGAATATGACACAAATACAGCTACATTATCAGCTGTGTGAGAGAAAGAAAGATTTTGTTTGTCTTGCTTGCCATTTAGTGTTTATTGTACTAGAGAATTTTCGGGCATGTTCAACTACTGGTTTTTTGTTGTTGGTTTCTGCTGTTGTTGTTTCTTTCTTTGTTTTGTCATGAAATTGCTTTCACTACATAATCATCTTTAGATAAGGACTTTATACAGTTTGTCATAAAGATGCTTAACAAGAAACCAATCACTTTCTGTCTTTGTTTAGTTGTTACATATTTTTAAAATTTATTTGATAATAGTAATCAAAATACTTTTGCTATTTTGCCAAAACAATTTCTTTTCTTGCTGAATGTATTGAGACTTCTTACAGTTTCTTATTTTCCTTGATATGGATAACCAAAACAAAGGGAATGCTTGCGAAAACAGTAAACCGGAACGAAAATGAAACAAAATGTTTAAAATAATTTTTATAATATAGTTTTGTGAAGAATATGATAGTATGCGTGCTCATATAATCTTTTTCAATTACAGTATCATGATAGACAGACGGACAGATACATTAAGATATACATGGATAGATAGATAGATAGATAGATAGATAGATAGATAGATAGAATGCGTGCCCTTATAATAAATGTAAAGCCATCACAGTATAGTTCAATCTTCATTTCTCGTTTTCTTTCAACTATACGTCAATCAACGTACATGGATAGATAGATAAATATATAGATATTAATTCAAATAATTTGTAGACGTAGAGCTACCTTGAATATTCTTTTCTATACATCTTTAGTTTGATTCAATCTGGCATGGATTAACGCTACCGGATATAGAACAAAATCAAATATAAACATATTTTTTAACATAATAACAACCATACTAAACATTTGACATCATTCTTTTTGCATATGAAGAAATGAATTATGATTTGATTTGTAATAAAAAGACCATGATAATAAATGCATTCTTTCTGTACAAACGGATATTGCTCATGTCAAGAATATTGTAAAAACGTCATATTGTGATTGTTGTTGTGAACACCACAATCAGGGGTCGTCGGTTCATACGTATAATTAGGGGTGATTGCATTTGTATGTAGAAGACACTTATGTTTATGAGTACAACGAGTAAGGCGTGGGGTCGGTTTTGATAGCTCAAGTGGTAGAGCGCCCGTCTAATATTAGGGAGACCCCAGATTCGATTCATGATCCGGCCGTGCATTTTCCTTGTTACATTTGGCGTCGCCGATAGGATTCCACATCTGTACCTCGACTAAGGAGGGTGCAATTACGTGAAATGAGTAAGCCTAACGGGCAAGATTGGGCGCGTCGACTCGGATATTCAAGTGGTAAAGCGTCCATCTACAGCTAAGGTCGTTCCGAGTTCAAGCCCTTGTCCATCCGTGCATCTTCCCTGTTGCAGATATAAAACCCTTTCATCAATATAATGATAACATCATTCATGTGAACCTAATTATATAGTCATATCTGAACATAATTATATAGTCGCATCTAAACCTAATTGTATAGTCACATCTGAACCTAACTGTATAGTCACAGCTGAACCTAACTGTACAGTCACATCTGAACCTAACTATATAGTCAAAAGTCACCATCCCTGTGACCCATTCCTACTACCACTTCTAGTGGCCGCTGCCCAAATCGCTACGTACTACTGTCCCTTCCCCGTCAAGGGATAAATAAAATTTCTAAAACTGTCATGAGCGACTACAAACTGTTGAAGAATCCTTTCTCAAAGAATTAAGTCTATGAAGCGTGAGACTCGTACTACAGTGTATTGCATAGACACAACGTAATTCAGACGTTCTCTGGAAACATAGAGGAATAAAGTCATTCATATATTGTCAGAAAATATTGCACTAGATTAAATCGTGATCTTAGCAGGTTATGCATTGCTACATTCTTGGTTAAAAGTTGCTTGGAAAACACTGTAAACTAAAACTGTTTCTGGTTTTAATGACGGTCATTTATTTCATCCTCGTTTACCTGTGGTAATTCATTCGTCTCCTCTGTGTAGCACTGGCCTTTTGGAAAAGAAGTCCCAGGTAGAATTTAGAAGCGTTATGATAAGGCATGATTTTTAATGACTTTGAGAAACATAAGAATGCTTTCTGCGGTTCCTTTTCCAGCAAGAAGCAGTATCCAAGTAGATTTAGTGCTGTATCTCTGTGTGGAATGTCCGGCTCTGTCCTGATCACATGGATCATGTTGCCCATGGCAACCCGTTGGTGTTGTACCTTACCTTGTTTACTGAAGTTCAGAAATTGCAGCAA
Organism: Megalonaias nervosa; assembly: GCA_016617855.1. Classification (NCBI taxonomy): domain Eukaryota; kingdom Metazoa; phylum Mollusca; class Bivalvia; order Unionida; family Unionidae; genus Megalonaias; species Megalonaias nervosa. The sequence goes on along the minus strand of JAECUM010010433.1, from coordinate 34,381 downwards.
GTGCAGGCAAAAAAGCGAATCCACCACGGCCCAGTCATGCCAAAAGTGTTTTAAGACAGGTGGCGTTGCAAAGGATCTAAACATCTCCATCCTCAAGGGAATAGGTGCAATGTAAATCTCTAACGGCTGATAGACTACAACGTAGGATGATTGGTTCTGCAACAACTCTCGACTATTGTATATCTCTGTGTTTTCCATAAATGATATCAAACTACAATTTAGTACCCTTGGTCCCATAAATTCAAATCCTGTACAAGAGTATATGTATTTCATACAGTGATCAGATATATGTTGTAGACAAATCTCCGTTTGATCGTACGTCTCTAGCACAATGCCCATGGCACACAGTTTGAGTCGCACAGAGGTAGCATCAATGTTAATGCCAACAGCCAGTAACTCTGAAGCGCGACGCACGAGAAAGTGCATGTTCTCCTGGGAACAGTTCTCCGCCTCAGCCATGCAAAAGGACGCAGTATGAAATCCCAGCTTTTCATTAATAATCATTAGGATATAACACAAAGGGCCTTTCAGCAAGTGATGCGCATGCGTTAAGGCATGCCATAGCCTTGGAACAGAGCTAATCAAACTCTGTAAAGGTTTTCTCATCATAAGAGTTCTACATTCGCATGCTGCACCAATGAAGATCTCGTAGTCTAGCATCAGCTCCTCTAAAAGCAGCCACTCATTGTCCATTCGCAAGAAGCTGCTTGCAAGGAGCTGTCCAATGCCGCAACAATCTATGGCCAACAAAAATCTGCAATCCTGGGAAAGAAGAAACTTAAATGTCATTAAAAGCTTGAATCGTGTCGCTCCAAACAACTTTGTGTCATATATATTGTTTTCCGCAACAAAATAATCAGGACAATACCCCATTGTGACCCATTCAAACAGTTGTCTGATGCATAATGTGAGACAATAGAGAAGATTTTCGGTACGCCAAAGTTCCGGTGGTGTTTGTTCCCTCATCCACAGCATACACACTTTGAAATGGTAGCTGGAAACTACACTGCCAAGGTGAGGCTCAATGAACGTTTTATTTATCATTTTCAGCAGTACATAGACTTTCATCACTGTATCCTCAAAAGATCTTGTAAGTTCTCTTTCTGCTAAAGAGAATGATAACCGCCACTCCAAATGTTGTTCAGCGCTACGAGCGTGTCCAATAGGTATTACGAAACAGCCATAATTCCTAGCATTTTCTATCTGCTGTGTCGAAGGCCATCCATGACGTCGATGCCGACTGAACCATTCAGAACCCTCAATAGGCCAATCAAAACACCTACAAGCATGTACCCAGTCTGAGGAATACAACTTCACCGAGCGTCGATAACGCAGCGCTGGACCAGCATTGGCTTCATTTATTCCGGATAACATGGGATTCAGTATCGTCCCAACATTGTGTTCACTGTTCGGAATCCAGTTAACTTCTGCCGTCCTAATGTATGAATCTCTTCTACGTGACAAATACCCAGCAGGATACAACGAAACAGACGTATGGTCAGGTAATATTTCCACCCTTTGTAACTTGACGTAACCTGGATGAGTATGGGCATCTCGAACCATAAGACAATTGATTTTATTTTGCTGACATCCATTGTAATCTGTAACTACATTGCAGAAATCATTAATAATCAAAATGTCTATATCGGAATATAGTCCAGGTCCCGTAGATCCTTCTGACCTACTGCCACAAATGTATGGACTAAGATGTATCAGTGACTGGCCAAATGAACTGGTCAAGTTAAGAAATATCTCGGCTTCAATTGCAAACATGGCTTTCCTCACTCTGTCCGCCCGCGAGTATCCGACACTGTCCAGCACATCGCTCAAACGCTGCGAAACCTGCGCGTAATAGCCTGGGACTTGCTGATCCATGATACCTGCAACGATGATAAACAAAACAATAATGAAGAAAAATCAAATACAATCAAATGAAGCCATACAGTAAGCAATAGTAATTCACTTGTGATCATTCCTATAAAATCTCTGACTTCGCGAATTCTGAAGGCATCATCTTCCTTGTCTTCAAAAACACAATACGATTTAAATGTTCAGTCATTATCTTAGACAAATTTATACATTTTCATCTGCTCAATAAATAAGTTCCAACGCCAAAATTTGCAACACAATCATCACCTGAATAACAATTACTGCACTGGGAAAAGGGCAAACATATTTGACTATCGCCTTTGCTGAATGGTTCAAAAGTAATCTGATTAAAATCATATCTCAACTGTCCTAGATGCAGATCTGACAGCGACCGCTTATGGGTCATGTTCTTGTGACTTATGTTATTATCACAATCGTTGATGTTATCAGCTATCAGATGAAGTCTTATATCTTTGCGTTTGAGAGACTGAGCTGAAGAACATAAATGTGTTCCGAAGGATTTCATTCCCTTTCTGATTTTTGAAAGCTGCATTTTCATTGGCTAATTCAAATGTCACCAGAACATGACCCCTAAACGGTCGCTGTCAGATCTTTACCTAGGACTCCGGAGATATGATTTTAATCAGACTGGTTCAAAAGCTCCCGTTGTATATCAGGAATACTTCCAATTACCTTCATACACCAGCCACCATCAACATTCCATATACATCGATTGTCGTTAATATAGATGCGTATTCTTTATACGCCTGTTACACGTCCCACACGATAAGAGTATCATCATATACTATAAGAAGTAGAGAATAGCCTTCCAGCTCACTACTGTCCGAGCGACCAGAATAGACTTCCAGCTCACTACTGTCTAAGCGACTAGAATAGACTTTCAGCTCACTACTGTCCAAGCGACTAGGCTAGACTTCCAGCTCACTACTGTCTAAGCGACTAGAATAGACTTTCAGCTCACTACTGTCCAAGCGACTAGGCTAGACTTCCAGCTCACTACTGTCTAAGCGACTAGAATAGACTTCCAGCTCACTATCGTCCAAGCTACTAGGATAGACTTCCAGCTCACTATTGTCCAAGCGATTAGGATAGACTAAAAGCTGTCTACTGTGCGAGCGACTAGAGAAGACTTTCAGCTTACTACTGTCCAAGCGACTAAATCATCAGCCTTGTAACCATGCACTAATTTTTGCGGCTATCTTACACTGATCGCTATTACTTTCTGTATTTTGCAACAAGGGAAGAAATTTCATTGTCATATAACAGTAAGTTCATGACAAGGTAAAAGAAAAGATGGTTAATGTTTATTTGTTACATTTTATCACTATAGATAGAAAAATGGCAATAACTTTAAACAGCGTCTTCTTCGATACCCAATGCTACATCACGGACCGTACAACTGACGTTGTCCTGTATTAGATACTGCACTGACTCTAAGTCTTACCTACTACCAGGATGCCGCTCTGGTGGCCTAGTGGTTAAAGCTCCCGCCTCGGATGCGGGAGGTCGCGGGTTCAACCTCGAACGTGTCATACCAAAGACTTATAAAAATGGTACTAACAGTTGCTTTGCTAGGCGCTCAGCATTAAAAGGTTAGTGTTAGGACTGGTAAGCCTTGTGTCAGGATAAAGTGATCGGGTGGGACATCATGCTAAATGTCTGCGGCAAGATGCCCCAGTGCTAGATATCACTATAATCTGCCACACTGCAGACATCGTAGCGATATGACTGAAAAATTTTTAAAGCTACGTTAAAAATCCAACACACACACACACACACACACACACACACACACACACACACACTACCAGGCAATAGGAATCAAAACCGTGAATAAAGTCACTGCTCTTACGTCACGAGGAACAGCTCTGAACAGTACCGCTTTCAAATAATGGTAGACAAAAAGGAAAATATGGATGGAATCAAGGCTAAACCCAGGATCTAACAAAGACAAATAATATCAAAGAAACTAAAATTCTATCTGATAACTTCCGACTATCTAACGCAAAGACACATACAAACACAAACCTGCGCTATCTCATCTACAAAAGTATTCCTCAGGCAGAATCGTTGCAAATTTCAACAATAGAACGAAGCATGCCAACATTGGGATAATACAGCACCAAATGCGTAATTTAAATTACTTATAGATACACACTGCCGTCCAAAATCATTGACAAAACTTGACATTTCCGTAAACTAAGTTTACCAAGCGCAGATTCTACTTTTAATTCCATGTGACAAAAAATTCATAAACTATAAAATAGTATAGATGAAGTATTAAAGACACGATATCTTTATGTTTGAATCACATCTCTGGAAAGATCATAACGTTCCAAATTAATCAAGTTCATTCCAACGACTTCCTTATAATGTTATGAATATGTAATTTAATTACTTGTATGTTAGTTTTAAATTCTTTTTTATTTTAATTTTGTTTCATTACATTTTATTGTAATGATAATTTTCATTGGATTTGAGTGTCTTTTCGGAAAATTGGCTGACCCGATTAGATTATAACGTTACTTCAGCACTATTTTTAGCTCAAAGATCTTGTAAACATCAGGATAAAACGATTGGCTATTACCAAGGTTATTTTCGGCCCACGTGTTAGCTGAGTTGTAAACAGCCTTTCTTTTCTAATTTATTTCCAGCGTGAGAATTTGATTCTTAGATAGGGCTATTCTAGATACGTGATAAATGGCATTTTTTTTTTTTTTTTATTGCGCTGTTCAAATTAGAGATCACGTAGCCCGTCACGTGAGCCACCATGTGAATAAATTCGAGGCTTAGAACAGCCTTTTTCTACTAGATCTAGTCAGAGTCGTATCTTTACACCTTGAGGGTACAAGGTGTTTCAATTGTTGATGTCAGATTGTTTTGAAGTTTATTTATTTTTTGGGATTTAATAATTCGTGTTCTCGAAAACAAAACAAGTGCTTTTCTTTATGAAAATTCTGGGACAAAGACGTTTAGTGGAAATTTATTCTGGAATTCTTAACAGAACAATACAAATTGTGTTTCAACGAGAAATTGTTGCCATTTGTATAACGACCTCATCTGACGTCATCGCCTTCTATATTGGAATTTCATCGAGATTCGAGCCTGGATTCAATTAGAACTGTTTAGTGATAGGACTTATATTTTTCAATTTTAGGATTAATTTTGGGATTATATTCACAAACCGTAAGTCCTATTTCCTATGTTTACATTGTTTTCTAGGGAAATAAATCATTTTTGTTCAATTTACAAAACTTGTAGGATTCACTCTTTTCTTTTGTTACGTTTGTACGAGCCTACACGTAACAAGAGAAAATTGGGGTTCTCGTCTTGGGATATATGAATTTTGGATACAATATTTCAGAAAATTGTTTTTGTTTTTTTTTAAATTTAAAAACTCCCCTAGTTTGTAAATCAAAAGTACTATTCTACATTTTGTTTGAAATCTTTAGTGAAAACAACAGGCTTTCATACACAATATCATCAAAAGTAGAGAATTTTTTGGAATTTTACCCAGGAGTGTTTGGAAATTTTGAAAATGGAAGTCCAGCTGAAAAAGTTGGAATCAGAGATAAGACAGGTTCAGTTTCAGATAGAAAAGATACAAAGGGAAAAAGAAATGGAAGTAATGCAGTTACAATTTAAAGAAAGAAGGGAAGAAATGCAAAGGCAATTTGAAGAAAGAGAGAAAGACAAATACAATTTGAGAAAGAAAAATTAGATATGCAAATGCAAAGAGAAATTAAGTTAAAAGAATTAGAGCTGGCAAAAGGAAAACACTCCCCTACTTTTGATGTTTATAGAAATATCAAGCTACTGCCCCTTTCAGAGAAAAAGAAGTAGATAGATATTTTACTCGTTTTGAAAGGTTGCTGAGAATCTGAGGTGGCCAAGGGAGCATTGGACTCTATTATTACAATTTGTACTTACTGGTAGTGATATTTATTTTTCACTGTCACTAGAGCAGAGTGCTGACTATGATTTGGTTAGGGACTGTATCTTAAAGGATTATGAGTTAGTCCCCGAGGCTTATCAGCAAAAATTCAGGAATTCTAGAAAATCCACTGACAAGACCTATGTCCAACTTGCATGGGAAAAAGCACAACAATTTGATAGGTGGTGCTCTTCTAGAAAGGTTGACAAAGATTACGAAAGTCTCAGACAACTCATGTTAGTTGAAGAGTTTAGGAACTGTGTCCATAGTGACATTAGGATGCATCTTGACGAGCATGAGATCGAAACCTTGGAAAATGCTGCTCTTGCTACTGATGAGTATTCCTTAACTCATAAAGTTCCTGTTGTAAGCAAATCTTTCACTCAGCAGTCTACTGGTAGAAAAGTATTTCAGCCTAATACGACTCCTTCTAAAACTCAGTCTGGCACAACTTATAAATATCAAGCTTCTGATAAACTTGATTCAAAATCTTTGTCTATTCCAACGTGTACCTATTGCAAGAAAAAAGGACACGTCATTTCTGATTGCTTTAAATTGAACTATAGGCATCAGAATCAAGATAGACCTATCCTAAATGCTCTTATTTCTATGAGGTCAAGGTCACGGTCATGTATTGAAAGCAATACAGTTGTTCGTTCTAATAAACCCCCGTCTGAGTTTATTATGGAGAATTATGAACCATTCATGTCGAACAGTTCTATATCACTCTTGAGTGATTTGGCCAATCCTATCCCTATTAAAATTTTAAGGGATACATGAGCTTCTCAGAGTCTTTTATTATCAGGTACTGTACTTTTTTCTGAGAGGTTCTGTTCTAATGAGAGTGTTCTCATTCAGGGAGTAGAGTGCGGCTTTGTTAATGTTCCTCTCCATTGTGTAAATTTGTCATCAGACTTAGTTTCAGGATCTGTGACAGTCGGTATAGTGTCTAACCTACCCGTTGAGGGCATTCATTTGTTGCTAGGCAACGACCTAGCTGGAGACAAGGTTGTGGTTAATCCACTTGTAACTGACAAGCCTTCTTTGGATCAGAAAGTTGATCCTATTGAAAAAGAAAACCCTGATTTATACCCAGCTTGTGCAGTTACCAGAGAAATGGCAAAGAAAGTTCTTGAGAATGATTTTGATAAGGAAAGTATTCGTTTAGCTGACGCATTTATTGGTCAGGCTTTTGATGAGGTCACTTTCACTTCTAATTTGGATCAATCAAAAGGTATTGATCACAGTGATCCTCTTTTAAATACTCATTCTCTTTTATCTAATCAGGGTGATAAACGACAATCCCTTGTCGTCGAACAGGAAAAAGATCCTGATATCTCCTGTTTGTTTCAGAGGGCCATTAGTGAAACTGAAGCCACTTAAGTACCTGTCTGTTGTTTCATTAAAAATGGAATTCTTATGAGAAAATGGAGACCTCCTGAGGTACCTGCTAATGACGAATGGTCAGTGAACTATCAGATTGAGTTCCAAAATCTTACAGACAGGAAATACTTAGCTTAGCCCATGAAACTCCTCTGGCTGGTGATTTAGGGATAAATAAAACTTATCACAAGATTGTGACTCACTTTTATTGGCCAAAAATCAAAAGTGATGTTTGTAAATTTTGTATATCTTGTCACTTGTCAAATGGTAGGAAAACCCAATCAGAAGATACCTAAGGCTCATCTGCAACCTATTCCTACATTTGACGAACCATTTAGCAGAATTATGGTAGACTGTGTTGGTCCCTTACCTAAGACCAAGTCAGTTAACCAATATTTGTTGATCATTATGTGTGCGTCTACAAGATTCCCAGAGGCAATTCTTTTAAGGAATATTAAAACAAAAACCATAGTAAAAGCTTTGATAAAGTTTTTTTTTTACTCAATTTGGCCTTCCCAAATCTGTCCAATCGGATCAAGGGTCAAATTTCATGTCTGGAATTTTCCAGCTTATTATGCTTGAATTTGGCACTCAGCAATTCAAGTCAAAAGTGAAATCATGTTTTCACAGAACATTAATTGAGAGAACATTTGAGTCTTGTAATAGAGTTTATTCTCTCTTGCTCATTCTTCAAAATTTTCTTCAATTTAGATTTTACGGCAATTACAAAGTTAAGAAGATAATGAATGAGTTAAATTATAATAAAAGTACTCTGATCTAAATAAATTAATGGAGTACTAGTATATTGAGAGAGATAGCCAGGGAAATTATGCAATTAATTTCGTTGTACCTGTCCCACAAACTGAGGATTTAAGTGAAGAAATTCAATCCGACACTCTTCATCTCGGAGCAACAAATCTTCGGAATTCGGAAATTATGGAAAATCTGGACCAGAAACTTTTACATTTGCAACAACAAGAAAGGAATGAACTTAAACAGTTATTTTTCGAATATGAGCACTTGTTTCCGGATATTCCTACGAGGACAAACAAAATTTTTTCATGACGTTGAAACTGTAGATTCAAGACCTGTGAAACAACACCCATACAGGGCGAACCCTCTCAAACAAGAATACTTGAAAAAGGAAATTCAGTATTGCTGGAGAACGATTTCATAGAGCCCAGTAAAAGTGATTGGAGTTCACCATATATACTTGTTCCGAAACCAGATAAAACTTTCCGTATGTGCACTGATTATAGGAAGGTTAATAGTGTGACAAAAACAGATTCATTTCCATTACCAAGAATCGATGACTGTATTGATAAAATTGGAAATGCCAAGTACGTCACCAAATTTGACCTTCTGAAAGGATTTTGGCAAATTCCACTAAAGGAAAGGGCAAAAGAAATTTCGGCATTTGTGACTCCAGATGGACTCTATCAATATAAAGTAATGCCGTTCTGGATGAAGGGTTCCCCAAGTACTTTTTCAACGCTTGACGAATATGATTCCCTCTGGTCTAGATAATTGTGATGCTTACATCGATGATGTCATCATCTACAACGACACCTGGAAAGAACATGTAGCCACGATTCGGAAATTCTTCGACAGACTGACTGATGCAAATTTGACAATCAACTTATCTAAAAGTGAGTTTTGCCGTGTTTGTGTAACTTTTCTAGGACATATTGTGGGACATGGTCAATTAAACCTATAGATGCTAAGGTCAAGGCTATCTCTGATTTCTCTGTGCCTGTCAGTAAAAAGCGACTGATACGATTTTTGGGTATGGCCGGATACTATCGGAAATTTTGTTCCAATTTTTCTAATATTGCTGAACCCCTGACAAACTTGTTGAATAAGAAAAACAAGTTTCTTTGGACTGAAAAATGTCAGGAGGCTTTTGATAGATTAAAAGCCATACTCAAAAGTGCGCCGGTTCTTACAGCTCCAAATTTCAATCAATCTTTTAAATTATCTATGGATGCAAGTGATGTTGGGGTTGGGGCAGTATTGATTCAAGAAGATAGAAATGGTGTTGATCACCCAGTGTTCTATTTCTCTAAGAAATTAAATAAGCACCGAAGAAATTACTCAACAATCGAGAAGGAATGTTTGGCTTTAATACTGGCATTACAGCATTTTGAAGTTTACATTAGTTCAGCTCCTTCTCCGGTTGTTGGGTTTAGTGACCACAATCCCCTTACTTTCATCGAGAAGTCGAAAAATAAAAATCAAAGATTATTAAGGTGGAGTTTGTTTTGCAAGAATATAATCCTAACGTCAGGCACATCAAAGGAAAAGACAATTTGATTGCAGATGCACTTTCCTGTGTATAGACATATTATTTCATGCACACTTTGAATAATTCATGCGGTTTTTCTTATGTAATTTTATTTTACCTCATGTATAATTTACATATGGTAAAAAGAAAGCTTTATTACATAAATCTTTCTTTTTCTTTATGGGGGGAAGTGTTGCGAATATGTAATTTAATTACTTGTATGTTAGTTTTAAATTCTTTTTTATTTTAATTTTGTTTCATTACATTTTATTGTAATGATAATTTTCATTGGATTTGAATCTCTTTTCGGAAAATTGGCTTGGCCCGATTAGATTATGACGTTACTTCAGCACTATTTTGAGCTCAAAGATCTTGTAAACATCAAGATAAAACGATTGGCTATTACCAAGGTTATTTTCGGCCCACGTGCTAGCTGAGTTGTAAACAGCCTTTCTTTTCTAATTTATTTCCAGTGTGAGAATTTGATTCTTAGATAGGGCTATTCTAGATACGTGATAAATGGCATTTTTTTCATTTTTTTTTTATTGCGCTGTTCAAATTAGAATCACGTAGCCCGTCACTTGAGCCACCATGTGATCTAAAATCGAGGCTTAAAACAGCCTTTATCTACTAGATCTAGTCAGAGTCGTATCTTTACACCTTGAGGGTACAAGGTGTTTCAATTGTTGATGTCGGATTGTTTTGAAGTTTATTTATTTTTGGGGATTTAATCATTCATATTCTCTAGAAAACAAAACAAGTGCTTTTCTTTATGAAAATTCTGGGACAAAGACGTTTAGTGTAAATTTGTTCTGGAATTCTAAACAGAACATTATAAATTGTGTTTCAACGAGGAATTGTTGCCATTTGTACAACGACCTCATCTGACGTCATCGCCTTCCACATTGGAATTTCATCGAGATTCGAGCCTGGATTCAATTAGAACTATTTAGTGATAGAACTTACATTTTTCAATTTTAGGATTAATTTTTGGATTATATTCACAAACCGTATGTCCTATTTCCTATGTTTACATTGTTTTGTAGGGAAATAAATCATTTTTGTTAAATTTACAAAGCTTGTTGGATTCACTCTTTTCTTTTGTTACTTTTGTACGAGTCTACACGTAACAATAATCAACACTATTCTTACTTATATTATAAATAAACTCGATCCATTATGTTTCTGCTATAGCGTATATTTCTTCCATTACCTGTGGTGACCGTACTGGAAGTGGGGAGAGGGCACCATTTTCATTTTTGGCCAGCTAGACATCATAAGAAGCCTTCTGATGAAAACCCCATGCTGATATTATTTTCCGAACAGGAGAAGTAGCGATAACAAGATTTTATATATATATATATATATATATATATATATATATATATATATATATATATATCTGCTCGGATAGCAATATTGGAAGTCATATCGGCACAAGATTCATTTAGGACCAGCAAGACACTATAAGAAATCGTTCAGTGAAAACCTCGTGTTGATATAATTATCCAAGCAGCAGGAGTAGAGATGAAAATAATTTCAAGATGGCCGCTGTGTCGACCATGTTGGTTATCTAAGTAAGACCGTTTTCATTTAGGACCAACTAGAACATGAGATAAATGTGTGTGTGTGTGTGTGTGCAGTTTCAAGGCAATGACCCGCGTAGTTGAGGAAGAGCAGCTATAGCAAACTTGAGTTAACAGACAGACGGTCGTCGGACAAAAAAGATGAACGACAGATGACAGAAAATAGGTCATCCATTAAGCTCTTCTGATCTATGACTAGTACAGCTAAAAGTCTAACGTTGAATTTTAAGGATTTTTATCTATTTACCTTTATCTTTGTTTCGTATGCCTTTTCAGGGGATAACAAAACTTACCTGGTACTATAAAGCTATGATTGTGCTGGTGTGCCGCAAGCCCTGAACATACATAGATACATGCATACATACATACAACATACATACATACATACATACATACATACATACATACTGTCGCTATTTAGAGTACCCTATTCCTGTAGTTGAATCGACCGCTCCGGTGGCCTAAGTGGTTACAGCGTCCGCCTCGGATGCGGGTGGGTTCGAATCCCGGCCGAGCCATACCAAAGATTACAAAAATGGTACTACCAGTTGCTTCGCTTGGCGCTCAGCATTAAGAGGTTAGGCATGATGCCCCAATGCTAGACATCACAATAAACTAACACAATGCAGACATCGTAGCCATATGACTAGAAAACTGTTAAAGCTACGATAAAAATCCAAATCACACTCGCACGCACACACACACACACAGAACTGAAAACAAGATGTCTAAAAAAATGATTGTACAGTTATCCAACCCATTGCAATTAGGCAAAAACAGTACAATTATTAAAAGCAAAAATAAGCACAATTAGCCGACAATAAAATTATCCTAAAACAGTGAAATTATCAAGAAATACAAGTGCTTAAACTTCTACCGGAAGGCTAGGCGGCTTTGGATGAAACTAAGGAAGTAAAAACATCACATATGTAGTAAGGGTCGATAGTCATGAATGTATGGTCAATGAAAATTATGTAGTAAAGGGTCGATAGTCATGAATGTATGGTCAATGAAAATTGATTCAGGGTGACAGAAACTAGTCTGAAACTACATTTGATTATTCGAACTTAGTGACACCTTAGACTATTTCAGTGTACCATATATTTGAATTAAAGGTCACCCTAAAATCACTCAAACTCAAATTAATTCTGAGTGTATCTAAATTCCCGATTTATGGCCCTAGCCACCTTCCATACATGTTCACTTTTTCAAACAATTTCATCTTGCCCAGCTCGAGTATCAGAATTAGTCTTACCTGGAAAAGTGAGACTGAAATCGTTGTTTAACTGTTTATAGTCCTGTCACACTTTTACGTAAGTTCTCGAAAAGACGAAGTTCTGTTCGTAATAGGTTTTCCCAGCGTTACTAAACTTAGGATCGTGGGATTTGTTAGCAAAGAATGCGGCGCTGATGATATTTCTGACAAACCTACGTGCGCCAAAAGATTAGACTGGTCTTCATGTGCTTATATGGGCGGTAGTAACAACGGGAACGGGAACCAGGCTACCGAAAAAGCTAATTTTAGTAACTCTTAAACAAGTATGATATTTTCCCAAAAACTTCATAGTTTAACCTGCTCCTTTATGTAATGTTCTTTTAAGGCTTCATTAATCAAAGTACTGCCTAAAGCAAACCAAAAAGATATATGTAATTCTCAAACATATAGTGTGGAACCAATTTACAACATAATCTTTTTCAAAATAAAATGATAACGGTGCACAATTTAAGTTTAAATCTATCGAACAGTTTCTGATGCGTAAAAATATCAGATAGATAGAATAAAGTAAGGTGTACGAAATATGGGATAAAGCATAAACTGGTGAAGTTACAACTACAGACTATTATACGAGAACTGTCTGATTTAAGCTTGCGAGGGGAATAAGCCCAATATTTTGGAGGCCAACTACCTGTATAAAGTACTTTTCCGCTATAATAGAACGACTGAGCACTAAAACATGAATTAAGCAACTTTTTAGATGGCGCTTAACCGGTAGTTTCGAACGGATCAAATATCTAAACAGTATAATAAGTTCGAATTTATATTACATCGCAGACTCCGAGTTCACCATTTTTTCTCAATTATCACATACTTAAATCAATATTGGGGCATTTTATTTATTTATTTATTTATTTATTTATTTATTTATTTATTATCCCAGCAAATGTCATCTAACATTGAAATTAGTGATTTTATTGTATACTGTATCATTAGTCCTGAAAGAAAAAAATACAAAATTCAGACACGGATCCAGGACAAGTGACCATAAAAATAAATCATACGCTGTAACTCAGACTCCACTGCCCGGACTTTATTACGACCGCTCCGGTGGTCTAGTGGTTAGAGCGTCTGCCTCTGATGCGGAAGGTCGTGGGTTCTAACCCCTGTCGAGTCATTCCAAAGACTTATAAAAATGGTACTAACAGCTGCCTCGCTAGACGCTCAGCATTAAGAGGTTAGTGTTAGAACTGGTCGGGGCCTGGTGTCAGGATAATATAACTGGGTGGGACATCATTCTACATGTCTGCGGCATGATGCCCCAGTGCTAGACATCACTATAAACGGCCACACTCCAGATATCGTAAAGCTACGTTAAAAATTCAAATCACACACACACACACACACACACACACACACGCGCGCGCGCGCGCGCGCCCCGACTCCATATGCTCCAAAAGTTTTTATTTCGTTACTATTATTTTGTCACAGCGCTGAAATTGCTGTATCCAGCTATGAAAAGAAATAAACAAAATTATTTTTTAATTGACTCGTATGCTTATTCGCCTCTCAAAATATTTCATATAAAGCAATGTTTCCCTCCAGGTACTGATGTGGACCATTGTCTAATTGCTCCAGTTTCGATGAATTTTTTCAGATACAGGTCTAGAACAAGTCTCTTTTTTTAACAAAAGCACTTGTCAAAGCTTAAAATCTACTTGCCCGAGAACAACATGTTTTTACCGTAATTTTGAGACACCCACCACGTCGAGAAAAATTAAATGGCCGGTACCCTATACTTGAAACCTCCTGCACATTCTGATAAACAGGTGCTCACAGCCAACGAGATTTCCAACAATGTCATAATTTCTGCATGATCGGGTGGTATATTCTGAATGACTGTGGCATATAACTTTTGCTTTTGCGATCTCCAACTGTATTACTTCAGGTCGATGTACCGTCTGTATATCATCACGATCTGTATATAAGAATAAGCATTCATGGGCACTGGAGTAATTTAGTTTTCTGAACACGGTCAAAATCTCCATGTTTCTCGAGCAAAGTTGAAAGTAGAATAAGTAGGTAAAGCATTGAGCTGGGGGAGGGGTGTTGGGTTTTTAATATCAGTCAGTAAAAACTGCAGCTTCAGGTTCGTATGATAGTACTGTAGATGTGTCGCGATTACAGAAAATAATCCCTATCAGTAAATTCAGTGACTACTCGTTGAAATAAATTGATGTTTATATAGTGTAATGATCTTAGTTCCTTTCGGGTGAAAAAAAACCCCATTATTATTATTATTATTGTTATTGTTTTCGTTGTTGTTGCTTTGCATTATTATTATTATTATTATTATTATTATTATTATTATTGTTGTTGTTGTTGTTGTTGCTGCTGCTGCTGCTGCTGTTGTTATTGTTGTTGTTGTTGTTGTATAACTCGCTAAGTCCATAGTTTAGCTCAATTATAAAACAGTCGCATTGGGACTGATACATTTAACCAGCAATGCCTTATCAAGTCAGCGTGAGCAAGGGTCAGCTTGTTATGATTCACGACTGAAAGCCAAAGAAATACGGATAATAAAAATATTATTAATCCCTCTTCATAGGTCACGTGCATCGTCACTTCCTGTTGCTTTCAATACAATTAAGCAGGTGATCTTCATGTGATGGACCTAAAGCATGGAGCTGAGTATTAATGATTTTCCAAGTATATAAAATGAATGCTTTTCATTGGCTGAAGGTGTTTCCATGCAGATCAGATAACACTTTTTGGGACAGATCAGACTGGCAACTTATTCAGAACACGAGAGGGCTCCTATCTAGTTTTAGAGGGCGTCGGGCTATCGAATTTTTTTAAAGTCTTTATTTATAGATGTAACAGTAATAAAAAGTAAAACAGTTTAGTCCATCATTTTCGAATACTTAATTAATTTATGAGCATAAAAAAAACAAAAAAAAAAACAACAAAAAAAAACAAAAAAAACAAAACAAACAAACAATCAATTTGGATTAAAATGTTTTAAATAAAGAAAACAAACCAGAAAAACAAACACTATATGGTGCTTTCATTCATTAACTCATTTTATTACTGGCAAAAAATGAATGTAGTTGAAATAAATGTGAAACAAAATCATAGTAAAACCAAACTGGCATTATATCTTAGCGGTGTGCAGTGTATCATATTGACTTTAGAGTGTTTACGTTGTATAAAGTTCAATTTAGAGTGTTTACAGTATATGGTGTTCACATCAGAGTGTTTACAGTGTATGGTGCTCACTTCAGAGTGTTTACCGTGTATAGTATTGACTTTAGAGTGTTTACAGTGTGTCGTGTTGACTTGAGAGTGTCATTGTGCTTGATTTTCGATTATGGATACAATTATAAAGCCGATTCAAATATAAATGGCATCATAACAGTCTCAGAATGGTATCTATCACTGCCATCTTAACAGCATGATTTCGCGATATAGCAAACTCTGCTCAAAACTCTTCCATAATAATGGTTCTATCTCTATATCAATAGCTTGTTTTACCAAGTTTCTTTGGCGCAAGGAGTAACAAAAGAATCGGGAAAATTCACTCGTGGAGCCTTATACAGATTTCTCTAATTTACTTTTGAATTGCCTCCCCTAAGCTCATTTTCATGTGGCTGAATCCTTAACCCCTCTCTCTCTCTCTCTCTCTCTCTCTGGTACTCCCGCAGACTTATTTTCGAGGGGTGGGGTGGTGGAAACAAACATGTAGTGGTCAGCTACAAAGTTTTACGCGTGTAGGCCAAAACATGTTGAGAGGTGAAAAAGTGCACACACACCCCAATCTTGCCCCTAAGTGCGGGCGCCCGCGCCCATGCTCTCTCTCTCTCTGTCTGATAGATTTCATGCAGTTGTATGTCTGTACGTATCAGTAAGGGAATACACAGTAAAAGCCAAATGATAGAAACAAAAACATGGTAGTCTTAATTAGTGAAGAAAAAAAACTCTACAATAAAAATAAAAACAAATATAATTTTGTTCTTTTAGGGTACAAAATAATATAATACTTATCTTAGGTAAGACAGCAGTATTTTGATCTGAGTTTGTTTTACTGTTCATTGACCTTGAGACAACACGAGTATTTTTAGTAACTGGCCTTTGTCTGAATCTGCCCGAATGAAAAGAGGGTGCATGTGTCTGGCCATTTGGGTCGCTTGCAGTATATAAGGTTGCAAGGGAATTTCCACGAGTTTGGGTAAAATTTTGTGCCATATGACAAATTAAGCATTAATCTTGAAGGGATAACTTGTCTAACTTGTTTTACGGAATAATTACATTAGCAGCTTGTGCGTATATGTATTTATTTAGGACAGCTATCTGCTTTGATTTTTTTTAGACTGTTTTGAATTTATGTGTGGATTCCAGAGGGGTTTTAAGCTTATAGCCTAGCCAATGTTTCATAAGCAGTTTAGTGTATTCGTTCATGTTTGGTTTTCATGGTTCTTCAGAGAAAGCCCACACTTGTAAGTTCTAATGGCGCTGTTTGTTATTCTTGAGATAGGGCAGCCAAAGTTAAAGGCGTGACAGATGTCAGGTATTAACCACGATCCACTGCTGCTAATTTCTCACCACACACACACACACACACACACACACACACACACATATATATATATATATGGGAGAGGTGAAACCCCTCATAACGGATCCCTCCGCAGTCCGCTCCAGAGCAAAATGTTTATATGGTCCCGATTTTTTGCTTCTTTAATATCATCCGAAAGTCAAAAACAACGAGAAATTGTTGTTTATCGTCCAGATATAGCGTCAGTTAATGCGTTCAAAAATCTTCCACACGCTGTACCCGAATTTATTTTTTATAATCAGCGAAGTACTGGAGTAGGATTGTCGACGCGTCATCACCCAGAAAGGTATCAACAGAATGCTGGGTACACAAAAGAATAAAAGGAACAATACTCAACACTCACGCCGACCCACGTTTGGTAGACAATCGGACTCATAACCCGATGTTTGCGAGTACGATACCGGCCCAGGTCAACTCTGTATAATATGCCACTAAAACCAACCAATAAGAACAATTGTCTTTTTAATATAACGTGCACTCGTGCATTACAGTTCGCAATTATATTTCAAGTGTATTTTGTGTATTCATAGTATGTCTGAACCTAATGTTTACTCTCATATCCTGAAAATATATGATCACAGTCCATCAAACCAAAATATTCCTTAAGATTCATTTCCAGTTTGACAGCAAGATATATGTGTAAATACATGTAATACATTATAATCTTACTTAATTTTTTTTTTTTAAAAAACCCAACAAAATATGTACTTTAGTGCGCCGTTGGATAGATACAACCAACGAGAAATACACAGCAATTGCCACCGACAACGCAAAACAACCGAATACACCCCACCTTAAATTTCAACGCAAAAATAATAAATACTCCAGGTATCTGCTGTGAATGCCAATGTAAAAGCTTCTAAATGTCACTTTATTGCCCGTAACGTAACTTTTCTAACTCCATTTTAATTTCAGAATCGATAATACTCTGCAATTTCTCAAGAACACAACAATCTGAAATTCTAAAAATTTGCGGTTTTCCATCTTTTGCCCGAGACTTAACTTTGATGACAACTGCATCACACGTTCGGCTCTTGTTTGACCACATACAGTTACCACGCTCCATCTTTGAAAAGAATATGAAAATATCTATTTACCCATTCTGTACCGCGCAAATGTGAAACTACCAAAACGATCCACTGCAGTTCAGCGGAGGGTTTACCGACTAGCAGTTATAATAATGACGTCACTATTGTGTGAATGATGTCACTGACTAATCAATCGAGAGACAGGGATATTACTGGTGACCGGTATTTGATATTGGCTATCCAACTTAGTCAGCTACCATTATCCCTGACATTTGCTAACAACTACTTTTGCTGCTCATATGAGCGGAGATAACTTTCAACCGCCATCTCACTAAAAGTCCAACTGTGTCGTACTTATTATCTACTGTGCTACTAACCAATAACTGCATGGGTGGTGGAGATAACTAATTATTAAGAGAATTACGTCACTGATGTTTGAATTACGTCATTGACGAACCAGTCGAGAAACAGAGTTTTGTTCCCAGCCTATGATAATAGCTTGCCAATATAAAACCTGTACCAGCCAAATCCCTGAAGAGTCTCTACACAAATTCGGCTATCAAAAGGTGGTTTGGTCTATACATATATTGATTTCTTTACGCGAGCCGGCCTGTATAAATTTTAACACAAGAACCTGTAAGAACCGGAATTAACCTGTAAGCGTATAGCTAGCGACTATAAATAGCCCTTATGGCTATGAAACACTGTATACAAACACGAACCGAGCCAGACGTGTTGGTTTCGTAAGGAGGAGAAGCAAGGGATCTAGACCATATTCCATAACAAAGACAGTTATGCCAACGACATCAGGAACAGTTTCCATTCACGAAGACCCATCGGAGTACAGACCCGAGCACAAGGCGAAGGAAAACTTCAGGGATTTCAGAATCCATAATGTCCCAGAAAGAGTGGTTAAAACGTATCAAGCTATGCACACGAACCAAACTTTGGCCTACGCAAAGGGAAAGCTGGAACACTGGGGCAAGTTAGACCATGCTGAAATGACCATAATGGAAGCGCTCGATAAATTGAACACGTTCTTGGATGAAAGCGACCCCGATGTGGATATACCTAATGCCGTGCATGCATTCCAAACTGCTGAAGGAATCCGGAAAATGCACCCTGATAAAGAATGGTTGCAATTAACGGGACTCATTCACGATATTGGAAAAGTTATGGCTATCTGGGGCGAACCCCAGTGGTCTGTTGTTGGGGACACTTTTCCCGTCGGTTGCGCTCCCTCGAAGAAAATAGTTTTCGATGCAGAACTTTTTAAAGACAACCCCAACATGCAAGATAGTAAGCTCAACACAAGACTGGGCATCTATCAAGAAAATTGCGGACTTGAGAATGTAATCATGTCATGGGGACATGACGAATATTTATACAGGGTGCTGAAGGGTAACACTTGTCACCTTCCAGAGGAGGCGCTGTACATCATACGATTCCATTCTTTCTACCCATGGCACACTGGTGGAGACTACATGTACCTCTGCAATAACAAGGACATAGAAATGATGAAATGGGTCAGGGAGTTCAATCAATTTGACCTTTACACGAAATGCCCGGATATCCCAGACTTAGACTCGCTTATACCGTACTACCAAAATTTGGCGGAGAAATATATTCCTGGTGTGCTACGGTGGTAAACAGCTGAACTTTTAGACTTTCAAGCGGAGCTCGGGTGATAACATTAAATAATTTTGCGGTTTTGATGTGTATTGCATTTTTTACTCTTGCCGAAATAAATGCAAAAGTGGATGAACTGGTGTCCAATAGGGTAACCACTGCAAGGACCAACAATGCGAAAATATAAAGATTGCCGAAAAACTTGCATTAATACACATCGTCGGCATGTAGTTTCGTTTTATTATTTCTGTATTTTTTTTTTTATTTTTTTTTTTTTCGTAGACAAGTCTTCTTAATATATAAATAACTTTCAGGGTAGTGTTGCAAAGCAAAATTAACATTTACTAATTGAGTGTAATAAAGACTTCTCAGAGTAAAGGCTCAAAGCTTGCTGTCATTTGATTGGAATTACATACAATCGGTAAAAAGGACACGAAATCATACGAATTCTAAGTATATATTCATTTTGGTTTCGCAGTGTGACAGTTTATCTCGAGTTCTTTTTAGTCGTGCACATTTCTTGCACTTTACTGCAAAGTTGACAAGTATGCATGCATGCAGTTGTGTGCGTGCTTATTTATATTTGTTTACAAGTAAAGGTTTAACGGCACGCCAACACAATACTGGATATATTTGTCCATTAAAGCTGCATTATCCAATGTGATGATGAAAAGAGAGGCGAAAATACACACAAACACACCAAGAGGATCCTTTGGCGCAGATTTATTGTTGTATATTGAATGACATACCTCAAATGTTTCTTGAGCTGTGCTTTTTTTTTCCATTTTATATACCATTTTACAACAGTAATTTTCTAGCGCGTGCCACTGTAACCATAAATTCTTGCCAAGTGATTCAACTGACTTGACAAAAAAAATCTTGTTATAAACTTAATATATTTTATTTTTAAAATAAAATTTTTAATGTAATTGCTTTAGTTTGCTTTTTCGTTTTTGTACATTCCCAGTACTTCGTCTCCTCTCTCTCTCTCTCTACACGCACGTAGTCCTATATATATATATATATATATATATATATATATATATATATATATATATATATATATATATATATATATTGTGTGTGTGTGTTGTACATTATTACAATTAAAATTGTTAGACGTTCTCAGTTTAAAAAATACCATAAATCTGTCATACTCCACTTTTTGAAACACGAGTATCCGGATAACAGCTTATTCCTCTGTAGTAATAAAGTGTCTTTACATAACAATATTGCCACTTCGATTTGTTTTTTTTGTTAAACAGGCTAGATAAACCTTGATTTATACATACGTTGAAATATTTAACAGGCTGACTCACGTTTGCAAATGAACTTGGCCACTGACCGTTTCGTAAAGTCGAGACATAGCCCACCGATGTGGTAGTTGGAAGACATAGCCTGGTTCCCGAACCCAATGTAGCTACCGGTATTATACAGAAGTAGTGTAAAGGACCTATAAAGAATACACATAAATTTGATGGGTTTTGTTTTTCGCGTGAGTTCTAACAGAAAAGGTAGACAGTGTCTTCCATGCGGATGCAAGGGACAATTTTTTGCACAAATTTGATGCCGCATCAACCTGCATGAATCATTTGCTTTTGACAAGTCAATGAAAGCTCAAAGCAGAAAATGTTTACGTACACATAATCTCATGCTATTTTCATGTCAGAATGTTAATTTTAGCACTCATGGATGTTCACACTTTATTATTTGTTGATTTTGAAAACGCTGTGTCCTAAACAGCTTAATGCAGTTCAGAATAGTAGCCCCCCCATACACACACACACACACACACACACACAAACACACAAACACACACACACACACAAACACACACACCCTGCCATTTTTTAAATATTCTACTTACATTGGTCCCAGCGTGTCTACCGTTATGGGTGACTGGCTCTGCTTCCTAGCTGACATGGACTGTCTTGACACTTTGAAGTTAGCTATGAGAGGTATATGTGCCTGGCAACACTTTCAAAAACAACACAAGCCCGAAACACCTAATTCACAAATATATAAATATCTTTACCTATTGCACAATATAATCTGTAAAAGTCTCATAATAGCCCTAAGTTAAGAAATTTGAACAGGGGCATATTTACGAGACTTTACGAGACTGGCTGGACTCAGATCACAATTAATTTCCTATATAGTCTATATATTTGTTTATCAGTACTGTAGAACCTCTCTTGAAAGGCCACCCCTTCTGCCAACAAATTATGGTCTCTTAAGATAGGTAGTCTCTCATAACAGGTCATAACACTATGCAGTCAATAAATTTGTGCATTGAGAATATGGTCTTTCAAGACAGGTGGTCACACATAACAGTGGTCTTTCAAGATAGGTTTTACTGTACTGAACTTTACACTGTGTTCAAATCAATACAAATCATAAAATACTTGCAAAGATGACTTCACGGTGAAGTTCTTGCCATAGGTTCACCGGTATTTGTTTGAGAGACAGGGCTGTAAACAAAGCAATGTGCAATGGAACACATATTTCATTTCCGCATCATCACCATTGCCTTATTCACTGTACACTGTCGCGGAAACACGCACGGACAACCACGCCATAAGCTCATATTCTAAAGAATAAACAATTATCTTTAAATCCATACCAAGAATGTTTAAATAATATTCTTGTATGACCATGAAAAGGAGACAGGAAAAAATACTCTAAAAATAAACTGGAACTACATTCATAGGTACTAAACCGGAACTAATAATGGTGATCTGATTCCAGCTGTGCGTTGTGAAGAAAAGTTGTTCCGATTATAACATTCTCTGGTATTTATCATCTGAGGCTAAACTGCGTAAGTCCTAGCCTGGTACCCTGGCTTACCATGATGTTCCACACCGAGCATTATGAGAGGCCAGGGTACCAGGCTACATCAGTCCCAGTGTTTTTCAAAATCGATAAGGGGGCGCTCACCAGTTATTATGTACTTTTGAGAGAGTGACGTATGTAAGGCGAAGTTGTTTACATTTGTAACATGCACAATGGAGAGAATGTTGCCATACCTCTATGCTACTTTGATGTAATGTGGCTGACATTTCTTTGGATATTGTACTTGTGGAAATTGTACATGATCTAAGCACACAGTATAACAAAATGGATGCTCCCATGTGCTTGACAAATTAACCTGAATTAGTGAAAAGTACACTAACTTTAGCAGTTATTAAAATAGGGAAAACGAATTTTGCTAAAGTAGGCAATAGCAGCTTCTGAAAGTGCAATGAACGAATGACAAAATATCTGAAAAACAAAAAAAAGTTATCGGCTCTTTTTTCTACAATTTACCTCTGAAGTCCAGGAAGTGAAAATGACCAAGCAGAGCTAGCAGTTTTTTTATTTGAGCACATCTGAAGTGAGCCCAAGCTGTATACTCTAGAACCCAAATTACCCCCATCAATCATACACCAAAATAAAGGGAATTAAAAGTTTTTATTAAATAGCCAGTATAACCAGTGAGGAAATCCTGGGAAATTCTTTTTCTTTAAAATTCTAACCCTATGCAAAATACGAAACTGTACAGCACCACCTTAAAGAACCACTGAAGATATGTTGTCAACTTATTGAAAAACTTGTCATATTCTGTATTCAATTTCAAAGATTTTGATATATTATATGTGGTATTTACTTCCAAAATGACCATCACTAAGTTAATTTACTACTCCCCTCTGAAGTAGCTTGAATGTAGCTTCATGACGTCAAAAACGTATTCTAACGTCATTGGGATATGCTATAATTTTGACATGAAAGAATGGCATTCAGTAGTAAACGCATATCAAGTATTTGTTTTATTTTTCAATTCAAACATTAAATAATGTATTCTGATCATTTCCCAAGTTGTGTACTATACTTTGGTCATGTTTACATTTAAATCAAGAGAGAAAAGTGGGGAAAATTCCATAAAATTTGAGGCAATACTGCAAAAATTGTCCAGCATTAGATTTAGAAAAATAAGTCCTTGATGCTGTAACTTCATAACAGTAGATAAAAATATATCTTTTGTAAATAATTACATTTTTTCTTTGGTACTAGTAACCTAATTTGAATCTGTACTAAGGCTTGTATCCAAAGAACTGATATGAAAAGTCAAGGGGAATCAACTCTTGGTGAGACCATTCCATTGACAAGGAATGTGACTGGTGATTACATACATAACTGATTACAATGAAAATGAAATAAATTGACTGCATTATATGGTCAAATAAATAAAAGCCTCCAAACATGCAGACTTTAATACATTAAAGGAGGGGGAGCTTCCTAACAATTTCAAGACCCAGCCTGACTATGATGTCACATCCTGTCTAAGATCCATCACAACCAGGAACAATTGGTAACCATGACGTCACTAATACTACATCCACCTACATTAGCCACTTCCTAAGAAAACATGGCTGCAGGAAGACCTAAGAAAATAGCTAAGCGTCCTCAAGAGTTCACACAACACAGTCAACCATGGAACTATGGTGTACGGGGATCCAAGAGTGACCAACCGGGATCTAGCTTGCAATCTGGCTCTGCATATCCACCAATAAAGCGCCCAAGACTTGATGTATATAAAGAATCACTATCTTCCTGTGGCCCAAATCAAGTGCCATCCAAGCTTCGCCCTGAAAAGGAAAGAAAAAATCAAGAAAAGTTCTTGGTTGGGTCACATGAGGCAACAGGTGTTGGCAACATCAATGAGAATGTAATTATCAACATAGCGAAACTAAATATGATACTGGAAACACTGCGCATAATGCATGACAGAGTTGGAAATTGCAAGCGATACTGTCCACAGATGTACGCAAGCAAAACTCAAGGACTATGTGCCTTTTTAACAGCTAAATGTACCAACTGCAATCCAAAGGAAGCAGAACAGGCTGCCTTTCCAGAAAAGTGCCAAGGGCAGAGAAAGAGAGGCCCAGTGACAGGAAATTTAAATGAGATGTTGGCACTTTCTTGTTACAAGACCAAAGTTGGAGTGACTGACCTAAGATTTATTATATCATGCCTCAACATTCGACCTCCTTCTTCTGGCTATTTATACAAGAAACTTAATGAACTCTCTAGAACTATTATATCTGTCAATGAATATGTTTTAGTGGAAAATCAAAAATTTGTTCAAGAGGTTAACCAGCTAACATACAAAGGCATTCATGTACAGACAGACACTGCGTACAACCACAGACCACACAGTGGGGGGGGGGGGGAATCTGCCACGCAGTCTGTGGCTATAGTCATGGAACATTCCACAATCAGAAAACTTCCACTCTGTGTGTCCATTGCAAACAAACTATGTGGAAAGAAAACATGCATACACTTAAACCGCAAAAAAAAATCATCGCACAGAAGACTCGATGTCCTCCACAGAAACTAAATTAGCAAAGGAAAATTTAAATAAGCTTGAAATGTTAAACATACTAAAGATTGATTCTTTAACTTGTGATGCAAGCGCTCAGCTTGAAAAAACTGTCCGGGAACATTCGGCTAAGGTTCAGAGACCCATACGACAATATACATGCTACGTGCACGCAATGCGTACACTTCAAAAACATGTTAAAAATGTAGATTTAATTGGTCCCTTTCCTGGTAAGGACAAACATCTCTTTCAGCAAAAATTGGCAACTGCTATCAGGAGAAGAGTACATTTTGAGCTTGTACGCATACAACGACATTTCAGTTCTGAGGAAGTATTTTTGGCAAAGGCAAAGGCAGCAGTTCAAAATATTATTCAATGTTTCAGTAATAAGCACGGAAATTGTCGAAAACATTCCTTAGTCTGCCTTGCCCATTTAGCATCCTATTCATCAAAATTTCTGCCATATGGTAAACATTTAAATCTTTGTTCTGAAGATATTGAAAAGCTTGAAATGGTACTAAGAAATTTTGTCTCAGATGTGAAGCTAAGTAAAATCTCACGCCTTCTAAACACAAACAAGTGCGAGAGCTTGCACAATAGGATTTTTACATATGCACCTAAGACATCAGTATGGAGCAGAAATTTTGATGTGTTATGTCATTCAGCCCTTCATAGCTCTGTGTTTGGTACAGGAAAGTCTACACTCCTACTGGCCAAGTCTCGTGGAATTGTTTGTAATCAGTCTGAACCAGTATTTCAGCATGTGGTAGAACGAGATCAAAGAACAGTAAAAGATAGGGTGAGGAAATCGAGTCTTCCATACAAATATACACGCTACATCAAACGCAAACAAAAATGCAACAGAACACTTATACAAAATTCAGTGTTTGCCAATTCAATAAATAACTTTGTAACCAATGAACATTCATACACTTTAAATCCTTTAAATTAACACCATGAAACAATGATTAAAGGTACCTGAATATTACAGTATACACCTCCCATAGCCCCTATGGCCTTGGCATTCACCATTGGCTTTACATGATTTTCTAGCCATATTTACTCTCTTTGGTTCAAAAGATAAATGATCAGGATTTATGCATGTTTTTGTATGGCATCTATGTGATACCTCACACTGAGATGGTAGCAGGTTTGCCATAGTTTCTACATAAAACTTTAGTCGGTGAGCCAAAACAATCTTTCTTTTCCCACGAAAGATTACATAAATTATTCCATAACCATGTCGGTCATGTGAGCCTGTCCAAATGTGACACTTGCTGGTGACTTGTGTATGTCGAGCTAAAGCTCTTTTATATGTCATCAATTCTTGAGCTGTTAATTTAGTTTGAAATATTTCTGACATAGTGTAATAAACCAAGACCATATGAGTAGTATGTGGGGTTACCGTAGCGTCAATGGGAATTAGCATTACAGACCCCCCCTGGGCCAGTATAGCGTCAAGAAATAAAATCTCACCCAGGGCCAGTATAGCGTCAATGGAAAATTGGGTAGAGGGACTAGAACACCCTGGGCCTGTATAGCGTCAATGGAAATTTTGTAGAGCGGCTACTAGTAGACTGTGGGTTTGTAGAGCGATAAGCGACAGGTGGCATGACGTCACACTGGTAACAATGTAGCAAAAAGAGAAGTACTGTGACGTCAAGCTACCTGAGAGAGGGCTATAGACAAACACGAATCAAGAGCGTTCGTGTTGTTTAGTAGAGGAAGGGTTTTATATATATTCGTTTAGGGTGGAGACCAAATGAAAATTAAGATCTTTTCGAGGCATTGGAAGTGGCCCTGAAAAGGGCCTTTGGGTTCTTCTTCTTTTATCTTCTCCAGTTCTTCCCCACCATGTCCTGACTTTCTCAATAATTCCTTTCTTCTTTCTCTTTTCTTCTTCGGGCATCCAGTCAGGATGTCCGAGAGCTCTGAATTTTTGTTGGATTTTCATCCAGTTCTGATTTAGTTTCTCAAACTCTTCTTTCTTCTTTTGGTTTTCCTTTTCCTTCCTCTCTTTTGCCCACGTCTCCTTGATCTTCTTTACTTCTTCTTCCAGTACTTTTTTCATTAGGTCTTCCGCTTTCTTGACATTGTCTAAGCCTTTTTCGACAAAAGACCATTCTGTTAAAATGAATGTGTCTTCCAAAAAACACCTTATTTTGGTGACAACATCAAGGGTCTGCTTCAATGTGCCTACTCTGACATATTTTGGATAGTTGAAGCCTCTCAACTTATCCGCTTCCTCCACTATTATGCCTTGTAGTTCATAACTTGCTACTTTCATACTTGTCATAAAGTCTAGGCTGACTTCAAACCTCCCCTCCATTTGAAGTCTTTCCACCACATGGACTCCATCTATCATCCACCACCAACTGTCTGTCAACTTGTTAAAAAGATCCATCTTGTATTCTGTGTTGAATGGCGCGAATGACGAACGCTATACTTTTATATACTTCAAGCACGGACGTGAAGGAAAACATCCCTTACACTCACTTCACATACAATTTACTATCCTCACCAACGAACGAGTAAGCATAAAACACACAAATATACTATCCACACCAACGAACGAGCAAGCATAAACACACACAATATACTATCCTCACCAACGAACGAGCAAGCATAAAACACACAAATATACTATCCTCACCAACGAACGAGCAAGCATAAAACACATATGATATACTATCACACCAACGAACGAGCAAGCATAAAACACACAATATACTATCCACACCAACGAACGAGCAAGCATAAAACACACACAATATACTATCCTCACTAACGAACGAGCAAGCATAAAACACACACAATATACTATCCTCACTAACGAACGAGCAAGCATAAAACACACAAATATACTATCCACACAATCGGGATGAGAAGAAAAAACACACAAATATACCATCCACACAGTCGGGATGAGAAAAAACATATTATATACTATTCACACCAACGAACGAGCAAGCATAAAACACAAAATATACTATCCACACCAACGAACGAGCAAGCATAAAACACATATGATATACTATCCACACCAACGAACGAGCAAGCATAAAACACACACAATATACTATCACACCAACGAAGGAAGAGAAGAAAAACACACACCCATATACTATTCACACCAACGAACGCGCATGCAAACACACACACACACACACACACACACACACACACACACACACACACACACACACACACACACACACACACACACACACACATCAGTAAAGAGTGAGTGTTTATAGTCACACTACACTACATTCACACGAATTGGCAAATTGAATAAGTTCTCTTTTCTAGAGATCTGGTTAGCCCTGAAAAGGGCTGTTTTTTAGAACTGCAAATGCACCTGGTTAATGATGACATCTCCCAGGGCGGGCACCACACACGCATCGCCGGCTCCAGTCCTGCTCCCAATTGATGCGTGTGGTTGGGAGCGCAGAGGGAGGTTGATTGGCTTCACTATCCCACTCCTCAGTTTGAGGGATAGTGAATACTTATTCCCTTCTTCTTCTATTTAGCACCCTGGGATGCTGACGTCGAGGCTCCCACTCTTGCCTCTGTCTTTCCAATTCCTCCTCCCAGTTTTCTGTCTGGAGGACAGCGACTCTTGGTACAGTTTGCCGTACTGCTACTGGTTGTGGAGGCGTTGTTGTCCTCACCTCAGATTTGACCTCACATTGAGGCCTAAGGAATAGGTGAGGTAGTATCCCTCGCTTCTTTTCCTTCTCCTCTTCTTTCTTCTTTTTTTCCTCCTCTTCCTTAAGTCTGTCACTTTCTGCAAGCGCCTCCATAGTCAGCTCATCCAGGAGACGCCTGGCATGCTCCAGGTGCATCTGGAGTTCTAGTAGTTTTGTTAGTCTACTCATTTTGTTGCAGCTGCTACGTCAACGTGGGTAACCAGACTGACGATCGCACCAATTTATATACTTGAAGCACGGACGTGAAAGTAAACATTCCCTAGCACTCAAATTTACCATCACATGTAACACGCGGACTTAAAAGAAGCACTCACGTTGACTTTTTTACTTTTTACTTACAAACACAGGCAGACACGATTGGACAAGACAGAGAAACGAAGTGCTTATAGGCACACTTCTATTTTTTTAAACATACAAACGCACAAATATTTTGTTTTACTGACAAAAGAAACGAAGTGCTTATAGACACACTTCTATTTTCTAATGACAAATTTTGGCAAATTGAATGAGTATGTCTTTTCGAGAGTATTGGGTAGCCCTGAAAAGGGCTGTTTTTTTGTGTTCACGGAAGTAATGGCAATCTTTTTTTTACTGTCTAAGATTGCGTCCCCGTCTGGCAGTAGGCTTTCCTATTGGATACGGTCTGCTTCTGCGAAAAGAGAAGGAGAATTCTTTGGTGTCTACTCGACAGTCCACAAAACCTCTGTCTGGTTCTTGCTGCTGCTGCTGCTGCTGCTGCTGCTGCTGTTGTTGTTCTTCTCTCTGCTTCTTCTGAAGTCTGTATTTCTCAGTCCATTCTTCTTGTTCTTTTTAATTTCCTCTCTAAACATCTCTTCTATCAGACCTTGGACTGTGGAGAGCATCCTAACATTCTCTATTTCTTCAGGCTTCGGTATCAGGTTTTAGCCTGACACGATGTAAATTGACGTAAGCTTCGTTCAGCTGGGCTAGTCTGGAAGGCATCTTCATAAGTTGACGAGTCAACAGTGAATGGTCAGACTGGAGACCCACCCGCTTTATATGGTTCAAACGCGGACGCGATAGAAAACATCCCTACTTGGTTTTAGTGTCGGAACGCTATGATGGCGAATGTCATGATGAGGGATAGAAAGAAGTCAAAGAGCATATATTCACAGTGTTTTTTTGAAAACAAACGACAGACACATTTTTTTTTTTTCAAAACACAACATTTTTTATTCAAGTAACAAGTAACAAGTCATAAGTCACAAGTAACAAGTAACATCAAACAAATTATTTTTGACAAGGTTAACAACGTTGTGAAATCATGTGAGATTTCCATTGATGGAAGTCATGAGGCCATTGATGTACACTACGTTTCCTAGCTAAAGACCAAAGATAACTATAATGGTCACAAAACCATCGATCTATTTTCTCATCGTTTCTAGAAGAGTGACGATCAAAATAAGTCACTAAATGTTCTAAAGGATATCCAAGACTGCGTTGATGAAAAAAATATACACAATATTGTCCACACACCATGGAATCTGTACCTTGTAATTTCACATTATTGTATCGTGTCGTCTGGGCATTTCTTCTCATAAAGTCAATGATATCGTCTTCCAAAGGGGTAATCCATACGAATCAAAATATTCCACACAATTCTCTTGAGGGAAGTAGACGGCAACCCAGTGAGTGCCTGGAAGATGACTTTCGTCCGTGTTGATGACATAAGCATGATGGTCTTTAGGTTTGCGATGAGGTAGTTCATCTTTAGCGCACACGACAGGATTCCAAGAAGCAGTATACGAACTATTGTTCAAAAGGTAATAAAGTTCCCAGGTATCCATTTTCTGTTGTGTTGTTTTTGTTTCTTTCACAGGTAATGATAAGTCATCAATTCAATTCTGACTTTTTGTTTGAAACGATCTGTCAAGTAGCCGTTTCTTCGCCTTGTCTCCGCACTCTGGGCTAAGAGAGCTTCGATGCGATAGATCTCTAGAGTAGTCAGTGGAGGACAGGAATGATCACGCAAGCCTTTATACCACTCATGCAACACGGTTTCTTCTGAGATGAGACTCCAAGCGTCGTCCAGATACTCGTCCAATTTTTCTTCTTGACTCATCATCATACATTTATCGTGTTGAATTTGACTGGGATGATCGTTTTGACATCCGTAACAATATTTCTTGGACAATTCCGTAATGGTATTCGCTAGGTGTTTAGCAAAACAGGACACTAAATGTTGTTCTTGTTCTGGCCATCTGGACTTGACGACTACCTCGTCCTCTTTGACTTCGTCTTGGGGTTCTGTTTTCACGCTATCCTCCCATTCCATGTCCAAAGATTCTCCACTGTTTAAAGAGGGATAGGAGTCTTCCATTGTGTCTAATGGTCTAGAATGACTTCTCTCAAACTGTTGATTTCTATGGTATTATCGAATTCAGCATACAGGATGACGTTGACCGTCTCAGTGAGAGCGTTTGCAAACTGAAGTTCCACACGCAGTTGACCGGATTTTATAGGGTGGAAATGTCCCTCGTCGCTGCCTTGGTCTGGAGTGAAATCAAAGGCCCACAAAGTGTAACCTCCGACATAATCTTCGTACGAAATACCGTGACTGATGTTGGTTCCTAGTTGCCCCGTAGCTTCGTACAGGGACAAGTACGATCTCAAATAATTCTTCTGGGCAAAGTTAGGTTCGAAGGGTCTGGTACACAAAGTCTTGCCATCGCGACTGACTTCAATTTTGGACACTGTGTAGTGCTTAAACTGGAAAGGATTTTGATCGTGGGCTCCGTTGAAGGCTGCATTACTGACGATACCAACGATTAAACGTTTGGGTAACTGTCCTTGGAACAGATGATCTTCGATCTTGGATCGGAGTCCAGTAGCAATGGTGAATGTTTTCACTTCGACACGTCGTATCGGATATTTGGCGGTCGATCTGCTCAATGTTTGACTGATGTCGTTTCCCGCTTTAGGTAACACTTCTACACGTCGCACGTAAAGTCTGGCTTCTTGGATGATGGTTTTGTACTCGTCGGCTTGAGCCATCAAATGGAAAGCGACACTGCTGCGATTGAGTCTCAGGCGAATATCCACTCCGTTCAGCAAATACTTCTCTTGCAACCACATGTCCAAATGCAAACGATCCATCAGTTCTAAACTACGACCTTGCAGGATTTTCCTTCGACGATCGTTAAAACCCACATTGTGAGGATTGTTATCTTCTGTCAGGGCTCTGTCGTTAAACGTGTTCTCACCTGCGGTGTCAGGTTTCCATACCACGCAAGCATCCAGATGAGTGTTCTTGACCTCTTTTCCGTACGTCAAGAGATTTTCTAGGTACGCTCGGTAAGGGTAAGTATCCGTGCTACTGCTGATCAGTTTGTTATTCAAGTACAAATCCACTTCGCTGAACAAGGAATGCATGAAATTGTTGACGGGAGCTACTGCGGCATCGGCTCCCGGATTGGTGTTGTCGGTTTTGATCACTTTCAGCTTTAGATACAAGTAACTATTATTCAGATCGATGTAATCTTCGGGCTGTCCTTTGATTTCAAACTCGATGGGAGCGGAATCCACCAAAGAGGAGACGGGATGAAATTCGACCCATTGGGATTCTTGCATCGTCATCATGGTGGGTGGCATGGCAAACAGATCCAGTTCCGACTTGGAACAAGCACAAGACTCTCGGTGCATCATTTTCCTTTTTTTTAAATAATCAAAAACGTCTAACTCTCGGACGGTTTTTCTTTTCTTTGTCTTTCTAGCTCTAGGGGCGTGAAGTCCTCTGAAAGGGTGTTTTCGTCGTCTTTTTCTGCCTTGTCCTTGCTGTGGCCTCAGGGAAGCAGGAATGCCTAACTCAGCATTGCCCAGGGCATTTATAGGAGTTTCTCGCCGACCCAAAAGGTCTTTGCCCGTTTGAAGCAAAACATTTTTGCCTGCTCTCAAGAAAGCTTCTTTGGGGCTTTGTTTGTCAATGATGACATTTTGGAGAAATTCTTTACCTTGCGTCAACGCGGCATCTTTTAAGGCGTGCAATCCTCGTGTCACCATCGGTTTCAAAATGGGAACCACTGTACGAAAGGCCGATTTGAGCATATCACCTAAACCATGTCCTCGCTGTCGAGCAACTCCTTGGTACACAGGATACATGACTGACAAAAGTTAGAGTAATCGTTTTCGAAAATGGAGTTTCACTGTGACTTTCCCTTTGGTGAATGGAATATTCTGTCCCAGATCTCCTTTTATAGTAATGTTGACAGTGTCGAAATACGGCTTACCGACGGACAAATAGTGAGGATTTACAAATTCACGGTGAACGTGATAGGTGTTTCCACCTTCCTCGTCAGCCTTCGTGGCAGAATCCACTTTGAAAGGAATGACACGCAGTAACGGTACGGAGGTGTGTCCCACTACGTTGTACTCCACCACATCGGAGTACACAAAAATCAAATTCAGTCCTAGGTTCATTTCTACAGGGAATCGAAAATATTTCGCAAAATCCACGTTACTGGTCACGGCTGGTATTTCTTTTGCAATCTTGATTAACTTAGGGTCTCCACCCAAAATGTGATACAATTCAGGACAAAATGTAATGGCCAATATTTTGTCCTCAGAAAATTTCATCAGTAGGCGACGAGATATTTTGTGGTACTCGATTGTGACACTTTTTTGGCTTTCTCCAAAGCTTTACTAAACATGAAATTGAACCTCTCAGCTATGGTGTTCACCAAATGTTGACCACTAAAATAATAACCTGCAGGAACTTTCAACAGATAAGTGGTTCGTTTAGTTATGGGGCTTGGTGTTTTGATAAAGTCAGCTACACCACCACCACTAGCGCGTTCATCCATGAATTGTTGCACTTGATCGTCACAAACTTCTATCGTCAAAGTGTTTTGATTTTCGACGATGTTTTTGATTTGTGTAGGGTGAATAATTTCTACCAAAGCCACTTCCCAACGGGCTTCGTGATCCAATCGGATGGCCTGAGGTAATTTGGCCGAGAAACAGCACAAAGTGTTATTGGGAAACACCTCCATGGAACTGTCACTGGGTAACGTTAAGTAAAATTGGTTGTTCATAATTCCACAGTTCTAGTATCCGAGGAGCCACTGGAAGTGAGAGGAGTGTCTAAAAAAGGATGGTTAGGGTGACTGTTGGAACTGACGTTGGACACAAGACTCCCGTTGTTGTTGTTTCCGTTAGAGGAATATTTCAGAGACGGATTGGGAAGAAGGTAACCAATGCAACTGCTGAGTAAAATGGTCCACAATTGTTTATCTCCTTGTTGCAAACTCAAATTGGCAATGGCAGCACCGATGACACAATACACCACAAAGATTTGGCAGAAAAAGACGATTTGAGTTTTAGGCACACGTTCTCCACACCACACCCACAAGGGTTGTTTTTGTAGATCTTGCAGAGAAGAACTGGGGGAAGGAGTGGTCACTGCAGTAGCTGAGACTGTGTTGAAGGGCATGATGGTCACTTCTTTTTATAGTCGATGAGTTGCGAAGCGTCGATCCCAGAGTCAAAACTGGGAGGATATCCTTTCCAACGTACTTTGACTTCTTTGACACGTTTCTTTCCTACTTTACGAGTTCTTCGATCGAGAATGCTTTCGATCTCGTACACGTCGTCTTCTTTTTGGTCACACGTTGTAACTCGGGTAAGTAAAACGTTCCTTTTAACACTTCCCCGTTCATGTCTTCTAATTTATAGACGGGAGGATAACGACCACGCACACGTTCAGTGACACGAAACAATTCGGTGGA
>JAECUM010010432.1:0-25982 GCA_016617855.1 Megalonaias nervosa | reverse complement strand
AAAAATATATTTCTTAATAAAAATAAAAATATTTTAGAAAATCTGACTGAATTCGCAATTTTGATGGGTATATTTACCCGTCAACGCTAGAAAATCTTATCAAAGTCACAATTTTGTTGGGTAACTTACCCGTCAAATTTAGAAAATCTGATCAAAGTCACAATATTGTTGGGTATTTTACCCGTCAACACTAGAAAATCTGATCAGAGTCACAATATTGTTGGGTAACTTACCCGTCAAATTTAGAAAATCTGACCGAATTTCATAAAAAATAAAATTTTATTATAATAAAAATATTTCTGAATCAGAACAAAAATAAAAATATATTTCTGAATTAATATTTATAAAAAATAAAAATATTTTAGAAAATCTGACTGAATTCGCAATTTTGTTAGGCAACTTACTCATCAAATTTAGAGACTGACTGAATTTGCAATTTTGTTAGGCAACTTACCCATCAAATTCAGAAAATCAGATCAAAGTCACAATTTTGTTGGGTAACTTACCCGTCAAATTTAGAAAATCTGACCGAATTTCATAAAAAATAAAATTTTATTATAATAAAAATATTTCTGAATCAGATAAATTATATTCTGAATATAAATATAAAAAATATATTCTGAATCAGATAAAAATAAAAAGATATTTGCATATGTTGACCACAGAATTCATTTGCACATGATTTATTACAAGGAGTTGAATAACCAATCATGAGCCATCTGCACTTATTGTTTGTTTGAATCATTATATATATAATTAAAGTTTTATTAAACATAAATTTGCTTTAATTATAGTATGGAGGAATTTGAGAGATTATCCGCAATTGAACCTTCCGCCGTCTCGGCGGGAGCAAGATTTGATCTTGATAAACTACAGAAATCTAAATTTAATTTTTCGATGCAAGATATGGCTTTTGATAAATAGCGATATAATCAATCGTATCCGTGAAGCCAAGAAAGAATTTCACAACGACAGTGCGGCTCATACTTGGTCCACATTCAGGATCATAAACGATGCCAAAGGTGTTGTCGATGCTAGAATGCGTGACGAACGAGGTAGAAATATTATCAACTATCTCGACAATCAGTGATATATTATTCTAGTAAAATTTATTGTGCAGACTGATGATGACACTTGGATTATCCGTGATAAACGTGACCCAGTACGGCTTCATACTGGAAATAATACTGTTACATTAAATAACAAATCAAAACCAGGAACATTGACTGGTATTGATAAAACCGTATTATGAACGAGCGTATCCTGTAACTGCAGTTGTTTATGCGATATATATGCGAAATGATAAACCTAACATTAACAATCTCAAACCAATGAAATTGTCAAGGGGACTAAACTGCGTAGCTGAGAGAGTTATAGAACATTTCTCAAAAGCAATGCGTGGAAACGGTTTAACGGATCTAAGACGTAAAAAAATAAATGCGTGGGCAGAAACAGTTAAAGATACCGGAGCATCTATCAGTGACATTGCTAAACTAGAAAAGAAATTGAGATTTCCAATAACAGTAAAAACACTAACCGTAGAGATTTTGTACGAACCGAAATATACAAAAAATGAAACTCCTATAATGATCATTGATCATAATGCACATGCATGGACTAATGCTGTAACAATATTTCCACGAGACAGAACCGTTAAATTTTACAGTGATTATATATTTGACGTTATCAATGATATTAGTAAAAGTGACCCTGTATCCGTGTGGTTATTTCAAAGTTCAGATTCTTATTACGATCAATTTGTAAGGCCTAACGGAGAAATTTACCATAAAGAATCTCTCCACGAAAAAATGAAGAATCTTGCATTGAAATATAATTCTGATGATGCTGAAGTTGAACAATTACTAAATAATTGTTTTACAGTTCCATTGGTTGCTGCTCACTTTGCTTAAGAGAAAAATTCATGGAAACCGACATGATTAGAATTTCTTGAAGACATCCAGCACAGTTGTGTCGAATATGGACACGGCGGATTATGGAATACCAAATACGATTATAGCGATATTATATCGGTTGATGTGGTAGCGTGTTATCCTGGAAGTTTTCTTGGATACGGAGAATGTTCTGAATACTTTAAAAGATTCGGACATCCCACACACGAGATGACCAGAGTTGCGATAAATGGACTCTTACGTGATTTTGATTTAACTGGATTTGCTTGTATAGAGTCATTCGAGTTTGCAAAAAATCTGCATCCGATTATTTATGTTTGGTTTGGAAGACATTTCTCAGAAAAATATTGGGCTCCAGTAGTGTTATTACGATACATGCTTGATACCGGAATCTTAGTGTCGTTGAGCGTAAACGAAGCTATTATATCATATCATCCGCAGAAACAAGTTTGGTTACCACAACCCCTGACAGAGTCAGATGATGAAAATCCTGATATGATGGATCATGAAAATAAAGTTGCAAAAGATCTTGGTAGGAAAATAATCGATAAGTTTACTCAGGGGGGATCATATGATCATAAACGAATGTGTACAAGATTAATTATGGATGATGCTGAGCTCGATTTTATAATTGCTGATGCAACGGAAAAAAAATACATTTATGAGTCGGAGTAATGCTTATTTATCAGACGGGTCTAAATTAGGTACAATCGTGAGTTATATTGATGGTGAGTCACCGCAATTTACTCATTTAAGATCTTCTATGCTCGCTTACGTTTCCATAAATTTATTATCGATGATAAATAGATTTCCTCGTTACGCTGTCAGAGTTGCCACGGATTCATTTTATATAAATAAAGCGTATTTAGATTTGCTAAAACCGCTACTCGGTAATGGTGAATGGGGATCATGGAGAATAAAACAAGAAAATATACTCGACTATTCAGAATATGCAGACGTTGAAATCAGGGAAATATGTTACAGCAATCATAATCAAATATTAACATCGACAGCACCATCTGTGTTTGATCCTGTGGCCAGACATAAAACCGTTTATCTCAATGGACCTGGAGGTTCTGGAAAGACAACACGTGCCATTGAATTATTTCGCCGTAACGATGTTACGGGTTTGATGAACTCCGTTGATATGATTGTTCTGACACCTACTCATAGACTAGCCAGAGAAATAAATGAACGAGGAGTAAAATCTCAAACTTATCATGGTTTCTTTAGATGGTGCGGGGATACGTGGACACCTGAGCGAATGGGTGAGAAACATATACCCCGGATTATCATCTGGGATGAAATTTGTACGGTATCGTTAGAAACATTAAAAATATTTCTTGATTGGTTACTGACAAAAAATACTGCTGTGATTATGTGCGACGATCATGGTCAACCACCACCTTTCGTTGGGCAGTCTCCGCACGAGTGGTTAAAAACGTTTGTTGATTATTATGAAGAAATAAATGATGATCATTGAGCTATTGATGAACCTCTGAAAGAATTTAAAAGATTAATCAGACTACAGCCAGATAAAATACAAGGTGATAAAATGCGTGAAATAATTCCAGAAACTCCTGTGAACGATTTTTGGAATTCATGGAGACCAAATGATTTAATAGTTGCGAGTAGAAAAATAGTTCGTGATGAATTGCAAGAGAAATTATTTCTGTTACATAAAGAAAAATTTTCAAATCTACCGGTACCATTGTGTTATCGCCAAGCAGATACTCGACGACAGAATATTGAAGTTGAAATTCCACGAACAAATGAAAAACAAAATCTTGTATTGAATGATATTGTTTTGGTTGATGTTGATGTTGTTGAAAGCGCGTTGATCATGGATAAAACTCCATGCAAGCTAGGATACGCTATAACGATTCATTCGTCACAAGGACTATTACTGATACAAATATCTGGATTGTCGATGATAGAATCGAATGGTCAAATTTAGTTTATTTCGCAGTGTCTCGAGTCAGAAGAATATCTCAACTACGCAGGGTTATTATGAATTTTACAGAAAATAATAATCAAACAGCTAGCGACACCGAAGGTGTTGGCGTAATAAGAAAAAAGCTATTTGGTTATAAACAGTGTGGCAAAAAAATAATCGCGACTTTGATATTGATACTGAATTAATTATGACACGAAAACAACGACAGCATAATCATTGTGCAAGTTGTAACTGTAATATGCTATGGGAATATTCGAGTAATAATCCAAGACAGTTCACCGTAGATAGAATTAATAGTGATCTTGGTCATACACGTGATAATGTCATATTGACATGTCTTGAATGTAATCGACGTAGAGGTGCTAGTTTACAAAAGTGAACGCGGTGGTAACTGTGTGTCTTCAACAATTACTTGTAATTGTTCACGTACAAATCCACGCTGAGGAGCAGTTGAATCTAGTCTGTAGATGACGGGTCTACTCGTGGATCTAACCACGCTAGAAATTTTATGTGTGGTCACACTCCAGATAGGATCAGTAGCTCTTTTTTTACCCCCTTCAAGTTCACCAGGTTCATGTAAATACCTTACAGTCACATTACCTAACACTGGCTGTTTTGAAAAGTCACGTCGTTGTCCGTAGCCATCGATACGGGGTATATGTTTCTTTGTAATTCCATTAATAGGTTTCATAGAAGTTGCACGAGTAATTTCATTATTCAACGCAGCTATCACACTTGGTAATCTTGCAACCCATTCACGAGAACTCATGTCGCTCTGAATTATTTCCTTTGCATACTGGTATCCAAATAACCGCTCAGCGAGTGTTCGATTAAATCGTTCAAATATTGCCTGATCACGATGAATTGCGATGTGTCCTTGTCTGATTTTGACATCATGTTTTTTCATCAGCGATGATACTTCACCGAGAAATTCTTTGCCAGGATCAACTTGTAGCAACTGTGGCCATCGTAATGGTCCTCGTTGATAAATTCGTTCAAAAGCAGATGCAACTTCAGTTGCTGTTTTAGTTGATAATGGTTCCGCTTCTTTATATCTACTTGCAACATCAACGACAGTTAACGCGTATTTGTATGTGCGTGATTGACGTCCACGTGTTTTAATAGTATCATGTGGTAAAAACAAAATATCTGCTTGATGAACTTCATTGGGAACCGTGACATCAAAATACGCTTACTTAATTTTTTTAGGTGGACGTAGATAGATTTGCCATATTGCCTGTCGTGCTAACCACGCTGCAGCAACAGCACGCGAGACTTTTGCTGCTTCAGCAAGTTTACTAATAGCTGCTCTGCCCTTCCAATATCCTCTTGAGCTATAATAAATGGACTCCATTATAATAGTTATATCATTAATTACCCAGACCCTAGCATTATTTTACCTTTCATAGCAGATTTCACTAGAAAACTAGCGAGTTTTTCTCTGAGAGACTTAACAGGTATAGAATTTAATGCATGAATCAATTTCACGTCATAATAGGTCCATGTGGATCAGGCAAAACATAATTATTGCTTAATTTGATAATGAGATGGCTCAAATGGGATAAATTATATTTAGTAGCTCCATCCGTGGATGATCAGCGATGCTATGAAGTACTTAAAGATTTTAATGAAAATGCAAAATCATTATATGAAGACAGTGACAGTGATGGAGTCAGTGTTATTGATTTTATCACTGATATTGATGAAGCGCCATCTGTAGATGACCTGGATGGACGTATTAATAATTTAGTAGTGTACGACGATGTGATGCTGGACAAACAATCAAATCCAGCTAGGATATTTTCCAGAGGCAGGCATAAAAATACAGACGTGATTTATGTTACCCAGCGTTATACACAAATACCTAAAGTGATCAGAGACAACTGCAATATTTTCGTTGTGTTTAACGGAGTTGATAATCATACGCTGCAAAATATTTATTATACTTGGTGTTCTGGGGACATGGACATGAACAAATTAAAAAATTTCTTTGCACACGCGCAAGCTACCCCGTTTGGTTTAATACCAATAAATTTACATGATCTGAGGTCGAGATATCGTAACGGACTTGATACAATATTTGGATAAAAATCCACAGCAGCGGAGAGGGTGGACCGACAAAAATGACTCGCACGAGCACCGCATAGCATTCACAAACACAGATGTCATGAAAAGTAACAGCGTAAGTAACCCAAGTAGAGAGAATCTCAATTCGGTTACAGATTCTGGTTTAGAGTTATTGACCCTATATGTTTTTGCCTTATTTAGTATGATTTTCATGTTTAAATCTTTTGGTTCGAAACTAATTTGTAGGGTCCACCCTCTCTGCTGCTAATGTGGACTCGCTTCAGACAGCCCTGTCTCTCCACATAGCATCGTCTTTTCCAAACTGTCGTCTCGGTGATCCGGATAATGGTCCATGTTGATTTAACATACATGGGTAAGTCCGTACGGAAAAACAACGATGATACGAAAGTAGAGGATTCAACGTTAGTCCACATCTTGTGAAAATAACAGGTGAATGGAATGCAAGCAAGCAAGCAAAGGATTCAAGTCGACTACGCACACCTAGTGCTTTTGCGACCGGTTTATGCCCGAATGTCGGGCTTTTCAATTGGTCGGGGCCGTGAGGATGGTGCCATCACGGTTCCGTGTTTATGTGCGATGCCACACTTTTTACTTATGTCCGGAAGCGGAAAAGGAGGGAAGGACCCGGAAAAGGGGCGCCAAGCGACACCAGAAGAGACTCGCGGCATGTTGTGTACTCGCCTAACGCCAAGACCGGACTTTATGTCAGATTTTGTCCAGTTTTACTATTGGACAGGCCTATTCTAATGATGTGTAAGTCACCTGTGTAATTATTCAAATGTGAGTAGTTTTATAATTTTGAATATATTAGAAAGTTGGAATTTTGTGTACTAAACGTACTTGTGTGTTTGTCTAAAAAGTATCAATCAGCTGGGTGTTAGCCATCCCCCAAACGTTATTAGCACGCAGGATTTTTGTTGGTTGTTAATTTTGACGGTGGAATCAAAGGATCAGAAGTGTTAACGGCCGTGGTCTTCGAAGGCCAAATGAAGACTCTCATGGTTATGAGAAAAGTGGGGGCTTCCTCTCCTCAACCCCCGCACTTCCTCCTCGATATCAGGGTTTTAGTGGGAAATCTTTTATCAACACTGGCTGGTTGACATCAGGATCCCACCCAGGTGTTTGCTAGTATGTTTTCCCTAGCACCTGTTTTATGCCCTTTGCTTGCGTTTGTCTGTGCGGGTGGGTGTGAGGAAAGAGAGCTTTTGGGCAGCATGTAGAGCTTCCTGGACTGCACCATGGGGTCGGGGTTTCCTTTGTTTTGTGGAGTAGTGGGTAAAGCTTCCCGGCTACTTCACGGCTATGCCAGTTCGAGTTTGAACGACAATAGCACCTTCCTGTGAGTGGAATTGTCCCTCAAACTGGTTAGCTCTCGCTTGTCTGGCCAAAACAAAACAAAACTGAACAAAGAAAACAGAGAACGAGACAAAACAAAAACGAAACAAGAAACAGAAAGGGGGGAGGTTTCCCTCTCCCCACCCCCGGTTTTCCGCCACGGAGTCAGGGTCTTAGTGGGAAATCTTTTTTTCAACACTGGCTTGTTGACTTCAGGATCCCACCAAGGTGTTTGCTAGTATGTTTACCCTAGCACCTGTTTTGCGCCCCATGCATTCGCTTAGTCCGAGTTTCCTCTGACCCTTGACACCCCAGTTTTGATATTTGGATATTTATCTTGGGGTGTAGGGTCAGAGTCCATTCCCCATCGAAAAATTGGAATTCGCCGACACCATTTGGTGTCGGCATAGGGTAGCCGCTTACTAGCCGGCCTAGCAAACTTTAACGACCTTTCATCGAGATATACCTGCATGAAATCGATAGGAATATGATTTATTTTCTCAGAAATAGCGAGTGTAGCATTCGTTATATCTTTAATCCGTTGACAGACGAGATGCGACTACAGCGTTGATGAAATTTGACCTGGAACTCGCCATTTGCATTCCGAGTCACATGACTACACAAATCTCGCAACCTACATTCATCATTCGCTTGGCTTGCTTGTCCGGTTGAGGGTGGAGAGGGGAAATTTTGGAGTAACAGGTAGAG
Source organism: Megalonaias nervosa (assembly GCA_016617855.1). Lineage (NCBI taxonomy): Eukaryota > Metazoa > Mollusca > Bivalvia > Unionida > Unionidae > Megalonaias > Megalonaias nervosa. The sequence continues at coordinate 17,984 of JAECUM010010432.1, read as the reverse complement.
CTTCCTGGATTACTCCGTGGGATGGGTCTTTTTCTTTTCCTTTGCGGAGTAGCAGGTAGAGCTTCCTGTGTCCATTTTATTGGTCTTTTTGTTTCCGTTGGTGCGGTCGCATGTAGATCTTCTTCCAACCGAGAAAACCGAGTGATGATTTGATTTGTGTTCATCCCACCTTTTGCGTCCATACCTCCTCCTTTATCTGTCTGGTCTCTGTCCATGTGCCATTATTCTACCTGTGTTAGTGGGGGTGCATGTAGGTAGTGGTAAAGTAGATAGAGTATATTGTTGTTATATATATATATATATATATATATATATATATATATGTATATATGTTATATATATTATATATATATATATATATATATATATATATATATTATTTTTGTTTTTTTTTCCAGCATGCATTATGAGTATATACAAGTATATATATTTTTTAATTTTTTTATTTATTTTTTTTTTAAATAGGAGTGAGTAATGTAATGATTAGAAATGTTTCTGTTACTACCATGCCGGGAAGATAATAAGGATGAGAATGGTATATTGGTCTTACCTTTGGATTTGGGTGAGTTTTGTGTTGTGCCTCAGGACTTGCCGTTTGGCTGGCTTTGTGCCATAGTCCATTTTTAGGTATGATTTGTGTTACTCTTTTATTCGTATTTTTCTGTTTTTGGTCGATTTCCTACTTAATTTAGGGTGTTCTTGTTTAGTGGACTTGCCCTTTGGCTAGCGATTACTTTTGATTGAAGTTTTGTATGCAATCGCTATAGTCCCGAATGTTATATATCCGTTTAGTGGACTTGTCATTTAGCTAGCAGTTGCTTTTGATTGAAATTTTGTATGCAAATGCTATAGTCCCGTATGTTATATACGCGTTTAGTGGACTTGCCTTTTAGCTAGCAGTTGCTTTTGATTGAAGTTTTGTATGCAATTGCTATAGTCCCGAATGTTATATTATTATTGTGTATTAGTTTTGTTTTTATGGGCTTGCCATATGGCGGGCTTGTTTTAGTTTTATATTTTTGTGTATTTGTCTATTTCTTTTAGGTATTGCATGATACTTGTGTATGTAGTCTCCAGATTTATATTCTTGTCCTTGTCGAGTATGTCTGGATATGTAGAAGGTGACCCGATGCGTCTTTGGTATTCTCTGAGGTTGTTCCTTTGTACTTGGTATTTGTTGCAGGTGTTGAACACATGTTCTAGTGTTTCCGGGACTGGGCAGTGAGGGCAGTTGATGGTCTGGTTTTGTTGATCCTTGATATGTTTCTAGTAGCTGTTTTTCAGCATAGTTTTGCCAGTTTTTTGCCTGTTAATGATTTTCAGTTCGTTGTTTTGTAGTTTTTGGGGGTTTTGATACTCTGGATGGCTTCCTTTTGTAGTTGGTAAAGATATCTGCCTTTGGTGGTGGTGTCCCAGTGTTGTTGCCATTTCTGGTTGATTTTGTGACGAACTTGGCTGTAGAGTTCTTGAACACTGTAGGACATGGGTAATATTTCGTTGTTTCGTAGGTTCTGTTTTGCAGCAAAGTCTGCTTTGTCGTTTCCGATGAGGTTGATATGTGAGGGTACCCATAGGAATTCCACTTGGTGTTGGTTGTCTTCTAGTTCGCGTATTATTCGCATTGTTTCTTGGAGCATATTCCCTCTGCTTTTTGAAGTTCCAGTTTCTATTGATTGCAGAACACTCAGCGAGTCCGTTATGATGACATGCTTTTTTGGTGTTTGTGTTTTTATCCATTGTATTGCCTCCTTAATAGTCCAGAATTCCGCCATGTAAATGGAGCATCCGTCCGGTAGTCTCGTGCCGAATTGGGTTTGCTAGTCGGGTATAACTATGGCTACGGCCGTTCTGTTGGATTCCTCAGTTGTTGTTTTTGAACCGTAGTGTAGATTTTGGTACAGTCTTATATAGTTCTTCTCGAGGATTTGGTGTATTCCGGTGAAAATTTTCCAGGGGTTGTGTTGTTTGTGTCTAAATTCTCGAACTGTATAGTTGATTATGGGTGTATTGTTTCGCCAGGATGTGGGGTCGCAGATTTTGTACTGTTCGGCCTGTAGCTGAATTAGTTGCATTTCCTCTCGAAGTATATGAACCTTCTTACCTGCAAGGGGGGAGGGGGTTGGGTACGAGTTGTCTGCTGAACACTCTGGCACAGTTTGTTATAGCTATTTTAGTTGGGTTAGTGTCTGCGTGGATTGAGTTTCTAATAGCATATCGTAGGATATGTTCTTCTCGTCTGATGTGCAGGGGTAACTCACCTGTTAGGATTTGCAGTTCTTCGTTGGATGTGTTTGGCAGTGTTCCTGTGCAGATTTTGAGTGCTTGGTATTGTATTCCATCTAGTTTCTGTAGGAGGGCGCTCTTTGCAGAAGCGTATATCTGGCAGCCGTAGTCCATTTTAGCTCTAATTAACGCTTTGTATAGCATGAGCAGTGTATGTTGATCCGCACCCCATGTGGTTCCTTTGATATGTTTTAGGAGATTGATGTCATGTTGGCATTTATTGGCGAGTTCTAGTATGTGTGGTTTCCAGGAAAGGTGTTCATCTAGCAGCACCCCTAGGAAATACGTCTGCGTTAAAAATTTTATGGGGGTTCCTTGCAGATAGAGGTTTGGTACTTTGGTTTTTGTTTGGAGAGCCGTGAAAAAAAGCATGCCTACTGTTTTAGCAGTGGAGATTTTGAAGCCCCAGTTGTCTGCCCAGCGCGAGATGGAGTTGAGGCTATTCTGTAGTTGTTTGACGTAGACTTGGTTGTTTGGGTTGCCTGCTTTCCATATGCCACTGTCATCTGCAAATTGGGATAGGTGTGTTGAATTGCTGATGCAGTCGCTTAGGTTGTTGACTGTAATGTTGAATAATGTTGGGCTTATAACACTTCCTTGTGGTGTTCCGTTGTCTAGCGTATAACTGCTGGAGGTTTTGTCCCCTATTCTTGTCCTGATTTGTCGTCCTGTTAGGAAATTTGTTGAGATTGATCATGTCCAGTATGATTACTTGTATATTCCTTGGTATGTGTTTGTATATGACGTATCCAATGTTGTCCTCTCCTGCTGCTATGGGTTTTTTGTTATGTAGTGCTGTCCTCCATTCCTGTAATGTGAAGTAGTCATTCAGCGGGGAGTTGTTGCTCTCTTGTTCTGTGTGCTGATCCTGAAATATGTGGGGGAATTTTTCTGCTATAATTTGTCTCTGGGTCATGAATGTTTGTGTATGGTTGTTGTTACTGCTGGAGTGCATGAAGTGCTGTGCTAGTCGTTCTGCTCTTTCCAAGTTGGTTTGTGTTTCAGTTATTATGGGTGTTGCTGAAGGTGCTTTTCCTTTAATAGCCTTAATTTTTGCCCATACTTCTTTGGGTTTGGTCCGGTGTGTTAGTGTGGAACAGTAATTTTGCCATGAGCTTCTTTTGGCTTCTTTCATGATGTTTCATACATTAGCTTCTTGTTGTTTGTAATTGAGAAAGTAGGCGGCTTGCTTAGTGTCTGAAGCGGTTTAGGGCTTTTCTTTTTGCCTTAATGGCCCGCTTGCAGTCATCTGTCCACCAAAGGGTTCTGGTTTTTGTTACTGTTCCACTTGTTTTGGGTATGGATTCTTGTGCTGCTGCGTTAATTACTTGGATGATGTTGTTGTAATACTTGTTGGTGTCGTTGCTGTGTACATCTTGTAAGTGTACTCGGTTCAAAATCGCCTGGAATATTTGCCAGTCCGCCTTTTGTACTTTCCATTTTTGTGTGGTCCGTTGTTGTTCCTTTGGGTTTTTTAGACGGATGGTAGTACTTAGCGGGAAGTGATCACTTCCGAGTATACTTTGTTGAAGAACTTCCCAGTCTGCGATTTGCGCTATGGCTGATGTGGTAAGTGTGAAGTCTAAGGTTGTAAAGTTCCCGGTGTTGGGGTCTATTCTTGTTGGAGTACCGGTGTTTAGGATTATTAGCTTTTTGTCTTTGGCATATTTCTCTATTCTTCTACCTCTGGTGTCTGTGTTGCGTCCTCCCCATTGTATATTATGGGCATTAAAGTCCCCACATATTATGCTGTTTTTGGTTTTGTCTTGGAGAATTTGTGCTAAGGCGCAGGTGGGGTTTGTAGCATGGCGGGGGGTGGGGTGTATATATTGTAGATAGATATTTTTTGATTTCCTGTTTTGATGATGATTCCTTGATGTTTCATTTTGTTTTCCAGTGAGTCAGCTGTGGTGTGCAGTTCCGCTAATTCCACAATCGTGTTGTGTATGTAGATTGCTAGTCCTCCCCCTCTCTTTCCATTGTCTCTGGGTTTGTGGTAGGTTGTGTCGTATTCTTTAATTCTGGGTAGTTGTGTGTGGTTCGGGTTGAGCAGTGTTTATTGGAGGCATATTACATCTGGTTTAGCTTTGGCTGTGTGTATCGCTAATACGAGTTCGCCAAGATTTGGTAGGAGCCCTCTGCAGTTCCATTGCCAAGTTACTATTGTTGTGTTAGGATTTATGTTTGTCGTAGGTTCGTTGTCCATATTGGGTGGATTTGTGTTGGTAGGTATTGTTGTAGGTTCGTTATCCATATTGGGTGGGCTATGGTGTTTAATGGTTTGGTTGCTTGCTGTTGGCGTGAAGCCCCTGCTAGAAGTTCATGTTGAGTATGTATTTCAGTACTTCATATAGCATATTGAAGGCACCTTCTCTTTTGATTTGATTATTCAGTGTAGTTTGTTTAATTGTTTTGATTATTTCCTGTAGTTGCGTGGTTATGGGTATTGGATCCATGTAGTCCTTAGAAGATGTGTAGTTTTCTTTTATTGTGTCGCATTGTTGATAGGTGCGGCCAGGGGTCCTTTTTTCCCATTGGTCGTTGAAGGTTGATGTTTTTTGGGGTGTTAGTAAAGTTGCGTACCGTTCGAGTAGGACTTGTGTTTTTAGGTTGAGTTCCCTTTTGGGGGTTTGTGTATCCGGGTTCTCTTGATGGTTTAGTTGTTGTCGTTGTGGTTCCTTGTTGAGACACCTGGGTCACTCCATATTGTTGTGGTCCAGTTGGTTTCTCGGTTGGATATACGTGTTGTTGCTCTTTTTTTGCTTGTCGATAGGGAATATGTTTAGTGTCCATGAGTCGTATAATTTCTTTTTCCATGATTGCATATGGGCAATGTGGTGAGAATGGCGGGTGTGGTCCATGGCAGTTAGCACATTTGTATGTGGTTACAGTATCCTGTGTGTTTTCCACCACAACTTTTGCATCTAGCATGATTTCTGCATGGTTTGATGAAGTGGCTCCAGCGCTGACAGTTGTTGCAGTATCTGGGCTTGTTGTTATATTGGTATATTGGATGTGTGCTTCCTGTTGGATGTGTGCTTCCTGTTAGTTTGATGGACAATTTAGATTTGCCACTGGAGTACGACCATCTCTGTGCAGAAAGTACACTTATTCCCTCCGACAAAAAGAGGTATAAAAACGGACTACCATGCCACGACCTTTACCATTCGTGATACAACAGATTCCGTGGAAGGAAATCAATGACACTATTTAAACGGTGGATGATTACGATCGCATTTTACGAGAACTGTGTCCATTGAATTGGGGTCGACGTGTGGTGTGCGTCTTAGTGACTTACTTTCTGGGATTTCGTTTACCTGCCGATTCTTTGTAGACTCTTTACGAACAGTACATACCACTCCAAAAAGCATGAAAGTGGTTCCTTTAAATGTACACGAAAAACTCATTCTGCTCAAAGCTTTGCGCTTTCATCTCGATGCTTCTCTACCTCTACAGGAAAAAAGACTCGTCAACTTTTAGGTACTGAAGATGTGTACGATGATATGTGTGTAGCTTGTGACATATACCCTCACTGGAAAGATGTACGTGACTGGAAAAGTTGGGGTTTCGAGGCTTTGACAAAAGAAGTGGCACACTATGCCCAAGATTTGTCATCCTAAAAAATTAAAACATTCAGTGAAAAAAGTAACTCTTCAACCAGTGTTAGTGACAGTGCCAGAAGAAGAATAAGTCGTGACCGAGGTAAACCACTCTCTTCAGGACAGGACTGTTATCGACATGCCCGAAAGACAATTCCAGGGGGACTCCTGTGGGACTGCCAAGGAGTGTAGACTCTAAGAACATTACACACTGTCCCTACGATACCACCTCTTGATCATCACAAATGTTGTACAGAGACTTGTTTATATTCCAATATAATCATTCGTTTTGATGTGTCTTTTATTCATGTACTTAACCATTTGGCTTTTATGTATTCTTGTCTTTCGTGTTGTTCACAATTAAAGATTACAATAAACGGGTCCTGAAAAAGTATAAAAACTCTTGTCTTGTCTGTCTTCCTGTCAAAAGTGAAATTCCTTACACTACTATGGCTACCTCTATTGCCTCTGCTCCCTCTTCCTCCACTTTCAAAGTCATCGACGAACAGGTAGATCGGACGAGTTGGGAGGCCTTGTATCTTCGACATCCCTTTAACATACTCATTGCCGGACCTAGCGGTTCAGGCAAAACCGAATTTGTCAAACGTTTGATCGAACATAAACATCATTTGATCGATCGTCCACCTCAACGAATCGTGTGGTGTTACTTACAAAGAGTGGTAATCGGCGTACATCCTTCTGCGAGAAAGTCAAGGCGATTCCATCGTCTTTGTGGAAGGCATTCCTGGCGAAGACGACGGGATCGTGTCTGACCCTAGTCAAACCCATTTGGTCATTTTTGACGACATGTTCGGAGAAGACGAAGAAGAAATTAAACTCTGGTTTACGCGCAAAGGGCATCACCTTAATGCCAGTGTCATTTACATCACCCAAAATTTGTTTCAACAAAGTAAAGCCCATCGCACCATCAGTCTCAATGCTCATTACGTGATGTTGTTTAAAAGCCCTAGAGATAAATCGCAAGTGCAAGTGTTAGCCAAACAGTTAGGAATGCCTTGGCTGATTCATGCGTACGACGATGCCACTCAAACACCACACGCTTATTTACTCGTGGATTGAAAATCCACCACTCCCGATTATTTGCGATTTCGTACCCATCTGTTTCACCACTGGTGCCAAGACGGAGGGCCTGTCGTGTACACCTCCCCTTCGTCGACTTAACAACAACCACAACAACCAAAAAAAAATCTATTAAAACCTCGGTCACTTGGGGTCTGTCTCACACAGCGTCAACATGATGTCCCTTCAGTCTCATCTTCCCGTCAAACTGATTCGTGCCTTCTACGGTATCAGTCGCAAAAAAAAATCCACATATTCGTGCTCGTTTCTTAGACGCTAGTCTTAAAGAAGTCTTACGATGGTTTACGGTCACAGAGCTCGTCAGTTACTGCAAGGTATCATTCAGTTTCCACATCAAACCAAACGTTTTTTTGAGAGAAACAAAGTAGCCTTGACGCAACTGGCCGATCCTCGCATCGACACTCAAACCAAAAAGCAAATCATTTTGGAACCTGGAGGTAGCGGTTCTCTAGGAGGTGTCATTATTCGCTCCCTCTTAAAAGGGATCCTAATGCTCCTAAAGTCGCCCCCAAGAAAAAAGTCACACCCAAACGTAACCAGAAGAAAAAGGAAAAGAGTAACGGTGTCAAAACCAGGTCACAGCCACAAAAAAAGATCAAGAAAAGCCCACAGAAAACAGCTTCTACCCGCAAGAGATGTACTGCCGCCAGCACGCAACCATACATTAGCAAACCACGACCTGCCACAACAACGGTGACCACGTCTCCAGTAACCTCAACATCTTCCACTGCTCCATTGCTGGTTATGCCTGCCAAACCCGATTTGACACGCGTCTTTCCTAATTTGATGAAACATTGGAAACCCGTGTCTTCAAAAACTTCTCCTCCAGCGGTGACACCCTCTTCCTCTTTAGCGGCAGTGGCCGCTGCTCACAAAGTACCTGCCCCCAAATCAAAGTCCAAGAGAAATCAGGCATTTTAAAGACTTTACTGTATTTGTCCAAGCAAGAACTGTCCCGATTGAGTCCGCTGCGAACCCCTCCACGACGCGTGATGCCTCCCGTGAAAATGATGCGACGAGCCGACAATCAGTGGCGACGCATTCCAGTATAAAAAAGACCTGAGGCAAACGATCTGGATCAGTGTTTTTGTGCTCCTGAGCGCCCAAAGATGTTCCCTCAAAGAAGCGTACACCGTTACCATCGTCGTTCTTCTGTCCAAAAAGGAAAAGAAAAAAGAAAAGGACAGTCTCGTCATCCGAGAAAACGCATCGCCAAGCATCGAGGTCACCCTCTGAAAAGACACACTCGTCCAAAGCGAAGGAGAAGTCAGAAAAGGGGAAGTATCTATCGCCCTTTATTTCAAATGGAAAAGTTAGTAAATAATTTTGCCACAAAATTAAAGGACAAGCTCCAAAAGAAACAGTAAGATAAAAGGGCGCATGTCGAGTCATGGACTTCAGTGTATTTTGTGAACCAAAAGATGTTCCCTCATCGTCGTTCTCCTGTCCAGAAAGGAAAAAGAAAAAGACAGTCTCGTCATCCGAAAAAGCGCTTAGCCAAACAGCGACGTCACCACCAGAAAAGACACTCTCGTCCAAAGAAAAAGAGGAGCCACCAAAGAGGATGATCATTTGGCGATTTTGGAAAACACATAGTCACCTTCACAACGAGGCGATAGTCCTAAAAAAAAAGGATAAAAGGCCGTGTGACAAGTCATCGACGTTGGTGTATTTTTTCCTGTGTGCCACGGAATCAACCAACCAAGAAAGATGTCACCCCCCCAAACGACATTCCTCTTGTACCCCCAAAGGAAAGTAAAGGAAAGGACTGCCACCTCGTTTAGTCAAACATTGGGACATGTTGTCCGTCCTGTCCAAAGCTTCTCCACCCATGCGAAAAAAACTCATTCAAACCGCCTCCAAAGACGTCATTGATACCGTGAGCGAATGTTGTCTGAATGTCTTGAAAGGAACGATACCTTTGACTAAACACCAGAAAGAATACTTTGCCAAACATCGACACGTTCTTCGCCAAATGGTCCAAAAGAAAATACCCATTTGTCAAAAGAAAAAGATGCTGGTGCAACGCGGATGAATTTTTCCCCTGTTAGGACTTCTTACTAGTGTAATAGTGAAACCTATGTTGGGTATATTGGGAAACGTTTTACCCGCCATAGCTCCAATGTAAAAGGGTCAAGAAGATAAAAGGGACCTCTGGAGTCAAAAGATGTCAGACGTAATCCTTGAAATCCAATGGAAGGACGAAAACTGGCTTTAGTGCCTTACAAACGATGGATGGAATACCATCGTTGGCAAGAACGGACCCCACATTTACCTCCCAATCCTCATTTGACCGAGATGTCCCAGTTACAACACGAATTGCAATCTTTGAAGGATCGCAGTAATTTGTCAGAAACGGAAAAATCGCAACGGTACGGTCAACTGTTGCAACGACTGCAACTCTTTCACCAGAAAGCTTTAGACGAAACAGCTCTACCCAATCTGAAAGATTTTAAGATCCTAATGAAATGTTCACCACAACCCACAGCGGTCAAGACAGATGCAGCCCCACATATGTTTGAGGAAGAAGAGGCAAAAGAAGTCTTTCAAACACCGCCAGCAGCTCCCATCCCTAGTAAGATTGCAACGTCCTTGTTGACCCCTTCTCCTACACCACAACGAGAAGAACTTAAAGCTTGGGTTAAAAAGATGATGTCCACTCCACTTTCGACAGAAGTTAAAAAGAAAGAATGGAAAGCAGAAGTAAAAAAAGAAAAGACACGTAAAGCCGTTTCTAAACCACTTCAGAGTACCATCAGCGAAGAGTGGATCACTTATTAAAAAAAAATGGAGAAGGTGTTAGCCATCATTTACTACGATCCATCCCATCCTGCAGGTTACGGAGGAGTTCAGAAATTGTATCGTGCTGCCAAAATTCGACTGAGAAGTGTTCGTTTCCCTCAAGTGCAACGCTGGTTACAAGAATAAGCCACGTACACCTTACATAAACCCATTCGACGAAAATTTCCAGAAGTCGCACGCGAGTGGAGGGCATCGATCATCAATGGCAAGCCGATTTAGCCGATGTCTCTAATTTGGCCACCTACAATCGTCGTTACAAATATTTGTTTTGTGTCATCAATGTCTTTTCCAAATTTGCTTGGGTCATACCATTGACTTCCAAATTGAGCAGTGAGTTAGTGCGAACCCTCAAACTGGTGTTGAAACAAAGTGGACGTCACCCTCTTCGATGGCAAACGGACAAAGGCACCGAATTTCTGAACCAAGCTTTCCAAAAAGAATTGAAGAAACGTGACATTCATTTTTTCACCACCGAGAATCCCGAAACCAAAGCCAGCATCGTGGAACGTTTTCAACGCACCTTGAAAGAACGCATGTGGAAATATTTTACGCATCAACACACTCTCAAGTACATCGATGTCTTGCCACACCTCGTCCAATCGTACAACCAATCTTACCATCGGAGCATCGGACGTGCCCCCCAAGAAGTTACTCCCGACAACGAAGTGACCGTCTTCGAGCGCCTGTTTGGTACGTCCCCGACAGTGACTGTCCCCAAGAAAGGTGGAGTGTTGGCAGCAGGAGATTGGGTGCGCATTGGCAAAACCAAACGCACTTTCGACAAAGGTTACTTACCCAATTGGACCACCGAATTGTTTCGTGTCACCGAACGTGTGCGTGGCCGTCATCCTCCCGTCTATAAATTGGAAGACATGAACGGGGAAGTGTTAAAAGGAACGTTTTACTTACCCGAGTTACAACGTGTGATCACAAAAGAAGACGAAATGTACGAGATAGAAAGCATTCTCGATCGAAGAAACCGAAAAGTGGGAAAACGACGTGTCAAAGAAGTCAAAGTACGTTGGAAAGGATATCCTCCCAGTTTTGACTCTTGGACTGACGCTTCGCAAATCATCGACTATAAAAAGAAGTGACCATCATGCCCCTCAACACAGCCTCAGCTACCGCAGTAACCACTCCTTCCCCCAGTTCTTCTCTGCAAGATCTACAAAAGCAACCCTTGTTCTTGTGGTGTGGAGAACGTGTGCCTGAAACGCAAATCGTCTTTTTCTGCCAAATCTTTGTGGTGTATGATGTCATCGGTACTGCCATTGCCAATTTGAGTTTGCAACAAGGAGACAAACAATTCTAGACCATTTTACTCAGCAGCTGCATTGGTTACCTTCTTCCCAATCCGTCTCAGAAATATTCGTCTAACGGAAACAACAACGGGAGTCTTGCGTCCAACCTCAGTCCCCATTCCAACCATCCTCTTTCAGACACTCCTCTGACTTCTAGCGACCCCTCGGACATTAGAACTTAGGAATTATGAACAACCAATTTTACTTAACGTTACCCAGTGACAGTTCCATGGAGGTGTTTCCCAATAACACCTTATGCTGTTACACAGCCAAATTACATCAGGCCATCCATTTGGATCACGAAGCCCATTGGGAGGTGGCTTTGGTAGAAATGATTCACCCTACACAAATCAGAAGCATCGTCGAAAATCAAAACACTTTTACGGTAAAAGTTCCTGACGAGCAAGTGCAACAACACTCGGATGAACGCAGAGGTGAAGGTGACTCTATGAAACCACAAGACCCCAAAACTAAACGGACCACTTATCGGTTGAAAACTTCCCCATGCTATTATTTTAGTGGTCAACATTTCGTGAACGCTATTGCTGACAGGTTCAATGCCATGTTTGGTAAAGCCTTGGAGAAAACAAGAAAAAGTGTCACAATCGAATGCCACAAAATAGATCGTCGCCTACTAATCAAAGTATTGGCCATTACATTTTGTCCTGAATTGTATGACATTTTGGGTGGAGACCCCAAGTTGATCAAGATTACAAACGAAATACCAGCCGTGACCGGTAACTCGGATTTTGCGAAATATTTTCGATTCCCTGTAGAAATGAACCAAGGACTGAATTTGATCTTTGTGTACTCCGATGTGGTGGAGTACAACGTGGTGGGACACAACTCCGCACCGTTCCTGCGTGTCATTCCTTTCAAAGTGGATTCTTCCACGAACGCTGACGAGGAAGGTGCAAACACCTATCACGTTAACCGCGAATTTGTACATCCCCACTATTTGCCCGCCAGTAAGTCGTATTTCGACACTGTCAACGTTATTATTAAAGGAGATATGGGGCAAAATATTCCATTCACCAAAGAAAAAGTCACAGTAAAACTCCATTTTCGAAAACGATTACTCTAACCCTTTGTCAGTCATGTATCCTGTGTACCAAGGAGTCGCACGACAGCGAGAACATGGTTTAGGAGATATGCTAAAATAAGCTTTTCGTTCGGTGGCTCCCGTTTTGAAACCGATGGTGACACGGCGATTGCACGCCTTTAAAGATGCCGCGTTGACTGCAAGGTAAAGAATTTCTCCAAAATGTCATCATTGACAAACAAAACCCCAAAGAAGCTTTCCTGAGAGCAGGCAAAAATGTCTTGCTTCAAACGGGCAAAGACCTTTTGGGTCGCGAGAAACTCCTATAAATGCCCTGGGCAATGCCGAGTCAGGCATTCCTGCTTCCCTGACGCCACAGCAAGGACAAGGCAGAAAAAGACGATGAAAACACCCCTTCAGAGGACTTCACACCCCTAGAGCTAGAAAGTCTAAGAAAAGATAAACCGTCCGAGAGTTAGACGTTTTTGATTATTAAAAAAAAAGAAAATGATGCACCGAGAGTCTTGCTCTTGTTTCAAGTCGGAACTAGATCTGTTTGCCATGCCACCCACCATGATGACGATGCAAGAATCCCAATGGGTCGAATGTCATCCCGTCTCCTCTTTGACCGAATCGGCTCCCATCGAGTTTGAAATCAAAGGACAACCCGAAAATTACATCGATCTGAATAGCAGTTACTTGTATCTGAAACTGAAAGTGATCAAAATTGACAACACCAATCCGGGAGCCGATGCGAGCTCCCGTCAACAATTTCATGCATTCCTTGTTCAGCGAAGTGGATTTGTACTTGAATAACAAACTGGTCAGCAGTAGCATGGATACTTACCCTTACCGAGCGTACCTGGAAAATCTCTTGACGTACGGAAAAGAGGCCAAGAACACTCATCTGGATGCTTGCGTGGTATGGAAACCTGACACCGCAGGTGAGGACACGTTTAGCGACACAGCCCTGACAGCCGATGACAATCCTCACAATGTGGGTTTTAACGATCGTCGAAAGAAAATCCTGCAAGGTCGTAGTTTAGAACTGATGGATCGCTTGCATGTGGACATGTGGTTGCAAGACAAGTATTTGCTCAACGGAGTGGATATCCGTCTGAGACTAAATCGCAGCAGTGTCGCTTTCCATTTGATGGCTCATGCCAACGAGTACAAAACCATCATCCAAGAAGCCAGACATTACGTGCGTCGTGTAGAAGTGTTACCTAAAGCGGGAAACGACATTAGTCACACGATCAGAATCCTTTCCAGTTTAAGCACTACAGAGTGTCCAAGATCGAAGTCAGTCGCAATGGCAAGACTTTGTGTACCAGACCCTTCGAACCTAACTTTGCCCAGAAGAATTACTTGAGATCGTACTTGTCCCTGTACGAAACTACCGAACAACTAGGAACCAACACCAGTCACGGTATTTCGTACGAAGATTATGTAGGAGGTTACACTTCGTGGGCCTTTGATTTCACTCCAGACCAAGGCAGCGACGAGGGACATTCCCCCCCCCCCAATAAAATCCGGTCAACTGCGTGTGGAACTTCAGTTTGCAGAAGCTCTCGCCGACATTGTGAACGTCATCCTGTATGCCGAATTCGATAATACCATAGAAATCAACAGTTTGAGAGAAGTCATTCTAGACTATTAGAAACAATGGAAGACTCTTATCCCTCATTGAACGGTAGAGAATCTTTGGAAATGGAATGGGAGGATAGCGTGAAAACAGAACCCCAAGACCAAGACAAGGAGGACGTAGTGGTCACGTCCAGATGGCCAGAACAAGAACAACATTTAGTGTCCTGTTTTGCCAAATACCTGGCGGATAAAAGTACGGAATTGACCAAGAAAGAATGCTATGGATGTCAAAACGATCATCCCAGTCAAATTCAACACGATAAATGTTTGATAATGAGTCAAGAAGAAAAATTGGACGAGTATCTGGACGACGCTTCGAGTCTCATCTCAGAAGTAACAGTGTTCCTGCCCTCCATTGACCGCTCTAGAGATCTATCGCATCGAATCTCTCTTAGCCCAGAGTGCGGAGACAAAGCGAAGAAACAGCTACTTGACAGAGCTTTTCAAACACAAAGTCAGAATTGAATTGATGACTTATCATTACCTGTGAATAAAAACAACACAACAAAAAATGGATACCTGGGAACTTTATTACCTTTTGAACAAGAGTTCGTACACTGCTTCTTGGAATCCTGTCGTGTGTGCTAAAGATGAACTACCTCATCGCAAACCTCAAGACCATCAAGCTTATGTCACCAACACGGACGACAGTCATCTCCCAGGAACTCACTGGGTCGCTGTCTACTTCCCTCAAGAGGACTGCGTGGAATATTTTGATTCTTATGGATTACCCCCTTTGGAAGACGACATCATCGACTTTATGAGAAGAAATGCCCAGATGACACGATACAATAATGTGAAATTACAAGGCACAGATTCTATGGTGTGTGAACAATATTGTGTGTAATTTCTTCATCAACGCAATCTTGGATATCCTTTAGAAAATTTAGTGACTTATTTTGATAGTAACTCTTCTAGAAACGATCAGAAAGTAGATCGATGGTTTTGTGACCATTGTGGCTATCTTTTGTCTTTAGCTAGGAAACGTAGTGTACATCAATGGTCTCATGACTTCCGTCAGTGGAAATCTCACATGATTTCACAACGTTGTCAACCTTGTGAAAAATAGTTTGTTTGATGTTATTGTTGATTGTTAGTGGTTAATTGTTTGTTGAATAAAAATGATGTGTTTTGAAAACATGCGTTTGTCGTTTGTTTTCAAAAAAGACTGTGAATATATGCTCTTTGACTTCTCTCTATCCCTCACCATGACATTCGCTATCATAGCGTTTCCACCCAACAAAACTCCCTAGTAGGGATGTTTTCTATCGCGTCCGCGTTTGAACCATATAAAGCGAGTCGGTCTCCAGTCTGGCCATCCACTGTTGACTCGTCAACCTATGAACATGCCTTACAGACTAGCCAAGCTGAACGAAGCTTACATGAATTTACATCGTGTCAGGCTAAACCTGATACCGAAGCCTGAAGAGATAGAGAATGTCAGGATGTTAGCAATAGCGCAAGACCTGATAGAGGAGGTCTTCAAAAAGGAAATCAAGAAAGAGCAAGAAGAATGGACAGAGAAGTACAGACTTCAGAAACAGAGAGAACAGCAACAACAACATCAGCAGCAAGAACCAGACAGAGGTTTTGTCGACTGTCGTGTGGACACCAAAGAGTTCTCCTTCTCTTTCCGCAGAAGCAGACCGTATCGTATAGGAAAGCCTGCCGCCAGACGGGGACGCAATCTTAGTAAAAAATATTGCCATCACTCTCCGTCAACAAAAACAGCCCTTTTCAGGGCTACCCCAATACTCTTGAAAAGACATACTAATTCAATTGTCAAAAACAAATTGTGTTTTTGTATGTTAAAAAATAGAAGTGTGTCTATAAGCACTTCGTTTCTTTTGTCAGTAAAAAAAAATCCACCCTTTGTTGAACTATCTTGTCGAATCGTGCATGTCTGTGTTTGTAAGTAAAAAAGTCAACGTGAGTGTTTCTTTTAGGTCCGCGCGTTTGATGTGATGGTAAGTTTTGGTGTCAGGGGATGTTTTCCTTCACGTCCGTACTCCAGGGATATAAATCGGCGCGATCGTCAGTCTGGCTACCCACCGTTGACGTATCAACATTGATGATGAATAATAGAATTGCCAAGCTTCTAGAACTCCAAATCCACCTGGAATATGCCAGGCGCATTTTAGATGAGCTGGCTATGAAGGCTATAACCGAAAAATCCAGGATAGAGAATGAGGAAGAGGAGAAAAAAAAAGAAGAGAATGAAAGGAAGCGAGGGATCCTGCCTCACCTCATACTGAGACCTCTGTGTGAGGTCAAGCCTGAGGTGAGGACACCAACGCCTCCACAACCACCACTTCCACAACAAAGACAGCCACAGCCTCTGCCACCAGTACCACCAGTACCAAGAACCGCTGTCCCCCAGGCAGAAAACTGGGAGCAGGAAGCATTGGAGGAATTGGAGAGACAGCGGCAAGAGTGGGAGCCACAGAAACCTGATCATCATCGTGTCTGGCATAGGAGAAGACAGAGGGAACAAGTATTCACTATCCCTCAAAGTGAAAACTGGGATGATGAGGCTACTCAAGCCCCGTCTGCGCTCCCAATCACACGCATTAATTGGGAGAGTGACTGGAGCCGGCGATGCGTGTGTGTCGAACGGCATGGGAGATGTCATCACTAAACCGATGCATCTGAAGTTCTAAAAAAAAAAGCCCTTCTCAGGGCTAACCAGATCTCTAGGAAAGAGACTATTCAAGTTGCCAGTTTTTGTGAATGTGAAGTAGTGTGACTATAAACACTCACTTCTTTACTGATGTGTGTGTATGTGTGTGTGTGTGTGTTTGCGTTCGCGTTCGTATGTGTGGATAGTAGATATGGTGTGTTTTTCTTCTCTTCCCGTTTGTGTTGATGGTAGATATGGTGTGTTTTATGCGTGCGCGTTCGCTTGTGTGGATAGTAGATATGGTGTGGGTTTTTTTTCTCTTCCCGTTGTGTGGATAGTAGATATCGTGTGTTTATGCGTTCGCGTTCATTTGTATGGATAGTATATGGTGTGTTTTATGCATTCGCGTTCGCTTGTGTGGATAGTATATGGTGTGTTTTATGCATTCGCGTTCGTTTGTGTGGATAGTATATATGGTGTGTTTTATGCATTCGTGTTCATTTGTGTGGATAGTATATATGGTGTGTTTTATGCATTCGGGTTCATTTGTGTGGATAGTATATATGGGGTGTTTTTTCTCTTCCCGTTTGTGTGGATAGTATATATGATGTACTTTATGCGTTCGCGTTCGCTTGTGTGGATAGTATATATGGTGTGTTTGTGTGCGTTCCCGTTTGTTTGTGTGAAGTCAGTGTAAGGGATGTCTTCCTTAACGTCCGTGCTCCACGGATATAAAGCAGAGCGCTCGTCAGTCTGGCTAAGGGAGCTCTACCTGCTGCCCCACAAAACCCTATCGGACAAACACAGCGCATCCATATCGAGTTGCAATTACTCCTCGCAAGAAGGAGATATTGCAATACCCAGCTCATATGGATTCCAATTAAAGTTAAGAAAAAACCAAGGGTCTTCAATTTGGTTCATGAAGGCCCGCTACCAAAACAAACGTGATCCTTTCGATTCCGCCTCGTCGTCAAAAACAAAACCTGCATAATCACCAAATTAAGATAATAAAAATGGAAGGGCAAACCTTCCCCAGATTGGTACAAACTTTCGGAAAACGGATAAGTACACTCTGTACGCAAAATTCAAATTCAACAATAATACCTAATCCACCAAAATTAAAACTCAACGATTGCTTTACCAATTGAATGGGTGGCTCACACAACATTGGTATAAGGAAGTCCATTAGAATAACTGGACTAGATGTGACATTAAACCCGACCTTGCCGTTAGGTCGGGGCGCATGGTTGCGGGTCTTGGTGTTCCCTGTGTGGCTGTCCCTGGGGCTTTCGGGCCGTTTCTGCGCTGCCTCCCTTCCGGGTCTCTTTCCGCCTTTGCCTCGTTACGGACATGTCGGCTTGCTGTGTATACGGACTGAAAACAAACTAGGGGGTTATGATGGCACCATACTCATAACCCCCAGGAGGACGTGAGGGCACAATACTCACACCTCGAAGGGCCCAGCCTAGGGCTCTGACAGGCAGTGGTGGCACCATACCCACACCTCCGAGGGCCCAGCCTCGGGCTATAAGCAGTCGCGAAGCACATTGTGCATATGCGACTATAATCCATTCAGTCAGTCAGTCAGT